>LPNX011106698.1:209689-228111 GCA_001517045.1 Pseudotsuga menziesii | reverse complement strand
AAGATCCCTTTAATTAACCTGTAATTAATTAATAAAACTGGAACTTAGTCTTTCCGTAGGGACTACCCCCCTTGGCTCTGTTGGGATCTAGCCTAAACGAAGGAGTTGTGAACTGTGGTGACAGTGGTCCCCAGCTCTAACTTGCCCCCAAGGACACGCACAGCAGGTTGGAGACTTTCCTGTGTCTTAAAGTGTGTATTAGGCGGCAACAGCCCCCTAGTTCAATCAGGAGAGAATGATAGTAATCCATATGGTTGAAAACCGAGACCATTAAAGGCCTTCAACGTTGTAGGTGAACAGTTAATTTTGGGAGATCTTATAGCTCGCCAACATGAGAGAGACATGACTGAAGTCGAGGCGCCTTCGTCCAACACGGTACGATGGACTTTCTCCCTAATGACTTTCATGTATAGCTGGAAAGCTAATTGATGGGAGAGTCTCGACTTAAAATCATCCAGTTTAAAGGCGATAATATTACTATTCTCTGGATCTATAGCTTCGAGAACCGACAACAAATTCTTTTTTTGCGGTGGGAACGTTTGGATTACTTCGAGGGTATACATAGCACAGGTTGCTTAAGCCAAATATTCTACTATATTGTAGTATTGAGCGACTTGTGTACTTGGGTTAAATACCGATTTTCGAATTGTACTCTTTGGTGGCCAGAGGACAGTGTCGAGAATAGGTTTTTCAATATGAAGATTGTTGGTAGGAAGGAGGGGTGGACATTGTAGGCTTATCCGTTGAAGTATTATCGTCTTTTTTCTCTGGAGGAGGGTCATAGATCTGAGATCTAGTGGTAAGACTAACCGATTCACTAGACATCATTTTAACCTCATCTATAGAAGATGAAGAAGACCCATGCAAGGATTGATGGTCAACCAATTGTTGCTGGGTAGGGAAAGGATTGGTCAAGACTGCCAGAGTGGGAGTGTGTTTCAAAAACTTGCTGACCTCTTCACGCTGAGGCCATTCCTTGGCGAAGTGGTCACCTCCACATATGAGGCAGGGAAATTTTTCCTTTCTCTTGTTCTTGGATTCGATGTCTGTGTTTTGTGTTTTATTACTCTCCTGTTGGTTTTCAGACTTCTTTCATTTATTCTTTCCTTTCTTCTTCGTTCCCGAAGATTCCGAGGGTTGAATGGCATTTACCTCGATAGAGGCAACAAGAGAAGTGGTCTTGGGATTTGTGATGGTCTAGCTAGCAGGTTGGTTTTGCTTTTTGGGGGATTTAGTCGTCTACTGTGTCTAAACAAATCCATGTACACCATCAACAAGTGCTTCTGTTGAAAGTCTTGAGGGGTCCGAAGTAGGACGCGGATCGTGTGGGATCAAGTCATAGAGAATGCTTGACTGGGAATAAACCAAGTCTAGGTACTAAGCTCAACTAATGGCTTGTTCTTCGGTGACAACACCTCACATGGCAACATCTCGAGCAATGGGCAGAATCAATGACTTAGTGAACCAATCGACAAGTAATTGGTAGGGGATAGGTGCTTTAATCAATCTGCGTCGTCGTCTCCACTCATGTATACGATTGAATATATGGGTGGAAGTGGTTTGACGAAGTGAGCTTAAAAGATCCATACCTGTTTCGTACTGAATTAGGAGTTGAAATTGTGTTAAAAACACCATTGCTAAGGTGTTAAAATCCCCAAAAGAGTGTTGAGGCAATTCTATATACCATTTGGCGACGGTTCCGGTGAGAGTCCTTTGAAACAGTCTCAAATGGATGGAACCATCCATGAGAGAGTTGGACGAGCACTGCAAATGATAGGTCATAATGTGGTTTTTGGGGTCCTCACCAGCTTTGCCGTTAAATTTGGGTATAATATCCGAAGGCAACTTTACTGGAATAGCGGGCCATGAAGGATCATGGTGAATAGGATCGTTGATTAAACTTGACAAATCTGGCAGATCAACTGTAGCCAAAAAGGGTAACAATTGATTAGGTTGCGGATACTGGTAATATTGATAAGGCATTTGAGTACCATTAGGGTTGTAAGGGCATTGATAAACAGGTGCCGATGATCCTTCGATAATAGTTTGGTTCAATTGTGGTTGGTTTCCAAATGTTCCACCTGGTGGTCCCACAGGTGGGCCTCCCAGTGGGGGGGCCTCTGGGTGGACCTCCGAACGGGGGACCTCCAGGTAGACTTTTGGGTGGGGGACCTCTAGGTGGACCTCCAAATGGGGGACCACCAAGTGGACCTTCAAATGGGGGACCTCCAGATGGGTCTCCGAGTGGGGGACCACTGGATGGGCGATGCTTAGGTGGGGGACCACTGGATGGAGGACGCTTAGGTGGGGGACCCCCAGGTGGACCTCCATACATGTTTGCAAATGGGCTTCTGTATGTGGGCACGTTCGACCAATTAGGTTTCCCTCATGGGGTATTAGGGTTTCCAGAAAAAACATTTCTCGAGGCAATGGGTTGGTAATTTTGGGTAGCCATTGCTTGTTGATTTCCTGGGTAAAGGTATCCCCATGTAGGTTGATTAGATGTCGGTTGAAACCACGATGGTTGTCCCGGCGCGGAGAAAGGAACAATCACATTTGCGGTTGTGGAGGGTATTCTAGCCATGGGCTGTCCTAGAGCAACACTCTGCCTAAGATTTAAATTAGTTCTCACGGTCGTGGTGATTGCTTGTTCCAGGGATCTCCCCCTAGTGACAGGATTCATAGGAGAACTAGGGATAGAGGGGAGAGGGATCGTAAGAATCCACACTTTGAATCTGTATTCCGGATATGGTTAGAAGCATAAGATTGAACAAGGGCATGGTATTTGGGAGTGGCTCTTTTTGAACGACTTGGCAAAGGAGAGGGACTTCTCCTTTTTATGATTTCTCCCCTTGTGTGTATATTGGACACCATCTCATGGATAGGTCTAAAATACTCTTCATTTGATAATAACAATCTCGGATTAGGTGGGGGGGTGGCATAAGAAAAAGCAATAGTGCTGTACTCGAAAATTGTTCGTCCTAAGGATGTCTCCCAAAAAGGAACAGTTCAACCAAATTTTGATGCCACAGGGTCATATGAGGGTGGGGCAAATACCCAATCTTGTGCACTAGAATGGCCTTCTGTGGAAAAATGAAACGTTGAATCATGTGAAAGAGGCAATTGCGCTAGTACCGAGGTAGAGGCAGGTGGATTCTCCAAAGAGGAATACTCTTGTCTTGATTCAACAACCAAAACACCTTCCACAGAAGGATCAGTTGTGACAGGCTGGTCCATGGTCACCCCTTGTCTTTCTTCCATGGTAGGAGGAAATTTAGGTGGAAAACCCTGCAATCTGTGAGATCTCCTCACAAGTGGTTTAGCTAGAATGATGGCTAAACACTTCTACTCTAAAGATTTCCTAATAAAAAAGATCACACACAAGCAATTCTACGCAAGCTAAGGTCACAAGAAAACTTAAGTGATAAGAGGGGCTGAAAAAGCCGAAACCTCACTAGGATTGTCAAGTTGTCGCAACTCGCGATATACCACAGGGTCCAACAGTAAAACGTGACAAGGAGGATTGGGATCGTACCCTTGCCTGAATACCCGACTACTTGGACTACACGTGCGTATAGCTCCCTGAGTGCTGTTCTCGCTGTATTGCTTCAACAGAACGACCAAAAGGATTTTCTTAGTTGTAACGGTTCCTAAAAGGGTCTCTCGATTTACACAAGGTATGTGGGAGCTCAAGTCCGTGTTAGTGCTGTCTGATGCACAACCATTCGAAAGGGGCCTCCTGATATACTTTCGAGTACGTGAAGAACTTTTCGATATACCTCAAGGGTATGTGAAAAGCCGTTCGATATACCGATTAGTAGTGGAAGAACCGCATGATCCTCGGGATGCAGTGCAGGCAAAGAACAACAACTCCTATGTTTATAGACGTTGAAACACGTCTTCTAACCTATCACTCAAATTAGTAAGAATTTTAACCTAAGCTACCATTCAATTTTATCTTGATGGTTAGTGAATGTTTGTGGAATGTGAGGTAATTGCAAGATTAAATTACCTAAATGCCCATGCAATTTTCTTTTTGATGAAATCTATCTAGACTAAGGGAGAGGTTCTTTCTTTCAAATTACGAAATAATAACCATGTGATCCAAACAACTAGTTCCTCGAGCTTCAAAACCGTTTAGACAAACAAAAAAACTAATGCTAATGTTTAAAAACTCTCCAATGTAAAAAGGAAAAGGCTCTTTAATGCACAAAGGCCTATTTTCTTAATCAAGCTTCAGAAAGCAAACACTTCTAATCATCTAATCAAACTAAAAGCAAGCAATCAAACTTTTCTTTTGTTTTTTTATGTAATTTTAAACAAAGAAATGCAAAGAATCACACTACAAAAGTGCAAAAACCATACTATTTTTCCTTTTCACAGATCTATAAAGAGCTTCTAAAGGATTAATCATACAAACCATACACCCAAAACCAAGTTTCCACACAAAACTATTCGATTTCAGAGGTTCTACTAAGACAACTTTTCAAGATCTAAACTGAAAAAGTACATTAAGGCTAACAATACACTATTAGACCCGTCAATGAGTAGATTGACAAAACCCACAGAAAACAAAAATTTCAAAAGAAGGATCCTAGAGCTGGAAATGGCCTACCTCGGCGTACAAAGCAGGGTTGATCCAGGGCGTCGTATAGTGGTTGACGCACTTTGCTACCCTGTAGGCAGCGTCAACGACGCTTTTTGATTCTGGAAGGAAGGCGTCAGCGACGCTCCTTGACAGTGTGCAAAAGGCGTCAGCGACGCTCCTTGACAGTGTGCAAAAGGCGTCAGGAACAGTCCGACGCTCTGTCAAATACACCCAGGTGCGTTGACGGATGTAGGAAGCCAAAAGAAGCAAATAAACTTTAGAATAATCCAATGTGAATCAAACTGGAATTATGGTAAGCATAGACACGAACCAAAGAAGGCAAATGAAGGTGAAATAAGGTGGATTACTCACCTTGGATCCTTGAATGAGAGAGAAAAAAACTTTATAGGCTTGTAATCAAAAGCAAGATCAAAATTCACAGACCTGATTAGTTACTACCTAGTATGGTCGCCATTTTTGTTACCGGGAACTTTCGATCAGTGTAGACAAAGATTGTTCCCCTAGTCTACATGGGGCAGATCTAAAACAAAAAGCCACATCGACATATCCTTTTCCTAGATAATTGAACTACTTGAATGTCAAGCTTTCCTTACCTCAGTGTTGTAGGTTGTCCTTGTCTTACGAATCTTTCTACGATTAGATGTACTTGCAAAGAACATGAAGAACAAAACAAAACGTTGAAGGCGACAAGACAATCCAAAGATCTAGACTAATAGTCAAGGAGAAAAGCAATGAACAATTGATATTGACACAAATCGTTCATGGAGAAGATGTTTGTATTAATAACATGTTTGTATCAATAACATAAGAAGAGGAAGCTACAACCAAAGCCTTGGCGTTGAAGCCTTGTTCTCATAATGCCTTTGACATCACTTCCATATACACACTACAAACCTTACAAGCCTCACTCACATTCACACTCTTTTGTCTCCTATACGAGCAATGATTCCAGCAGCATGAAGGTGCTCTCTTGGTTCTCTTCCCTCCCTTTACCCATGAGGGGAAGCTTGTATGAATAGGCCAAAGGCTTGTATGAATAGGCCAAAGGAAGCCCAAAGGGGTTGAGATATTTTGAGAGGAAGGTAGGGAATGATCCCTAGATGCTAGGGGCATGAGTGCCACCTATTCCAAGCAATTGGGATAAGCCTCCATGGGGACTTTCGTCTTGAAGGTTTTCGAAATTTCCTTTTTTTCTTTCCCTTTTTGACAGTACTGACGCTATCTGCATATGGGAAAGCCGCGCCAAATCCCTTTGTCTTGAGGCCAAAGGTGTCATCGACGCATTATGTTAGTGGGAAAGAGGCATTAGGCCGGTCTAACACCTTTTGTCAGGAGACAAGGTGCGCCAGACATCCTAGAATTGGGAAAAAGGCTCTCAAAAATATGTCTTGGCCATATCACTTCAGGGGATTGAGCATAGAAACCAATTTCAGGTGTAACAACAACTCAAGAAGACGAACAAAAGGTTCCAAGCCCATGCAGCTGAAGATGATGATCAAGAAGATGAGAAGAGGACTAAAGAAGATGAAGATTCTTGTGAAGAATATGTTTTGATTTCAGCCCTCGCAGGTTCAGTTTCACATGGAAGTGGTACTTAACTAGTAGATAATGGTGCCTCCAAGCATATGACAGGTTACAAGATTTCTCTCTCATGTCTTGTACAAAAGGACTCCACACACAAACTAATGCTTGGAGATGATTACCAATATCCCATCAAAGGAATGGGAGAAGCCTCTTTTAAGCTAGACTTCAGAAAGTCCATGAAGATGAAGGATGTTCTATATGTCCTAGGTTTAAAGAAGAATCTCCTATTTATCTCAACTTTAGACACGAAAGGTTTCAAAGTTGCTTTCGTAGACAGTGAAGTCCTCATGTGGCCAAAAGGAAAAACTATAGATGATGCAGTAGTGATTGGAATTGAAGAAGGAGAACTCTACAAATTAAAGGGACATGCAGATTCAACCTTGATGGCCAGTATTGTAGGCCCATGTGAATTGTGGTACAGAAGACTTGCTCATATACATTACAAAGCATTGCCAATTGTGAGCAAGGTGGTGACAGGTTTATTGGATATCCAGGTAGACCATGAAGGAGTGTGCAAAGGATGTGCACAAGGAAAGAACACGAAGAACCCTTTTCAAAATAGTGACAGTAAAACAAAAGGGGTCTTAGCCATTGTCCCCTCAGATGTGTGGAACAATGCAATCTACTTCACTAAGCGGGTATGTTTACTATGCTTCTTTTATTGATGATTACTCCCGCAAGACTTGGATCTATTTCTTGAAGAAGAAAGTTGAAGTATTTTAAAAGTTCAAAGAGTTTAAGGCTCTTGTAGATAACCTCTTTGAAAAGAAGATCAAGACCTTAAGATCAGATAATGGATGTGAGTTTACATCAGGTGTTTTCAACGATTACTGCAAAGAAGTTGGGATTAAGAGGGAGCTCACCATCCCCTATAATCCTCAACAAAATGGTGTGGCTGAAAGGAAGAATAGAACTATCATGTAAGCAGTAAAAGCCATGATCCATGATTAAGATCTACCTATGTACATGTGGGCAGAAGCAGTTAGAACAACGGTCTATGTACATAACAAAATCTCTGACAGTGCTCTTGGAAATAAGACTCCATAAGAGATGTTTACCGAAGAAAAGCCCGTAGATAGTCACCTGAAGATATTTGGTTGTTCGGTATACATACACACTCCCAAGGAAAAGAGATCGAAGTTGGACCCTTCAGGAAAGAAGGGAATGTTTGTAGGATATAGTGAGCAATCAAAGGCTTATCGAATCTATATCCCAGGACACTGTCAAATTGAACTCAACAGAGATGTCACATTTGACGAAGATACAACTTTTAGAAAGTCAAGGAAAAAACAGAAAGATGAAGAGGAGCATGAAGCTCCTAGAATTGCAGAAATATCCTAACCAGTCATAATTGATGAGGAGGAACAAATGCCTGAGGATCATGACATGACAAAACCTCAGAGACCTGAGAAGTTACCTAGTGAGATGATCTCACGCAAAAGAAGGCCTACATGGGCACGTGAAATAATTGAAGATGCGGAAAGATATGGTGCTCCAGAAGGAACCACTAGAGAAAGTAAGAAGCCAAATCCATACTCCAATTATGTGGCTTTGATGTGTAATCTCGTTGACAAAGAGCCTACATGCTTTAAAGAAGCATCAAAGCAAAAGGAATGGGTAGATGCCATGGACGAAGAATACCGATCCATTATGAAGAATGATGTATGTGAAGTAGTACCAAGACCGAAAGACAAGTCAATAAAATCCTCGAAATATATCTATAAAATGAAGCATTCCACAAATGACATTATAGAAAAGTACAAGGTAAGATTCGCAGCTTGCGGATTCTCTTAGAAGGAAGGAATCGACTATGAGGAGACCTGTGCATCAGTTGCAAGATACACCTCAATCAGAACCATCCTTGCCTTAGCATCCAAGTTGAAGTGTAAGTTACATCAAATGGATGTAAAGACAACCTTCATAAATGGTGTAACAGAAGAAGAAGTATACACTGAGCAACGACAAGGCTTTGAGATAGATGACTAGAAGACTCGTGTATGCAGACTAAAGAAGGCATTGTATGGGTTGAAGCAAGCACCTAGAGCATGGGATGGAAGAATTGATGGCTTCCTAATGAGTTTGGGCTTTACCAAGAGTAAAGCAGATTCCAACCTTTACTATAAGGTTGAGGATGATGAGTTTATGATATTACTACTATATGTGGATGATCTATTTTTGACAGGTGAGGATAAGCCCATTAGGGAATGCGAGAATAAACTCGCTGTAAAATTTGAGATGAAAGACCTTGGTATGATGCACTATTTTTTAAGTCTTGAAGTATGGTAGTATCCAGATGAGATTTTCCTGAACCAAGGAAAATATGCAGTTGAGATCCTAAAGAGATTTGGGATGATGGATTGTAAGGCGATGTCTTCTCTAATGATAACAAACTTGAAGCTTTTCAATGATGATTCTTCAAAGATATTAGATGTTACCTTATACAGATAGATTATTGGTTCATTGATGTATTTGACCAATAGGAGACTAGATATATGTTTTGTTGTAAACACCTTGAGTCAATATATGGTGGAGCCCAGACATGTTCACCTAGTGGCAACAAAACATGTGATGAGGTATCTGAAGGGGATTTTGGACTATGGTCTCAGATATGCATCATATGGGGAGATCAGATTACACGGATTTGCAAACTCAGATTGGGCAGGAAGTGTTGAAGACGAAAAGAGCACTTCAGGAGGTTGTTTTAGTTTGGGATCAGGCATGATCTCATGGTTTAGTAGAAAGCAGTCCAGTGTTGTCATCAGTACGACAGAGGATGAATACATTGTAACATGTTAAGCCTGTAGCGAAGTAGTATGACTTTGCAAGATGTTGGCAGGATTATTTGATGCAGAGATAGATGTCATTGATATCCATTGCGATTTTTAGAGTTGTAATAAGATGATAGAAAGCCCGACGTTTCATGATATGTTGAAACATGTTGAAATTAGATATCACTACATCCGGGGTATGGTGCAAAAGGGAGCTGCAAAGCTCAAGTATGTTCCTACAGAGGAACTAGTTGCTAATGTATTGGCTAAGCGTTTCTCTCGTGTAAAGTTTGAACACTTTCGAGAAAAGCTTTGTGTAGTCCGAAAAGACCTCCCTCGAAAGAGAGTGACGGTGATGTGGTAGGTTTCCTGTTGCAGTGGTGTGGTAGCTCAATCTAGGTAGGGTATGTATGGCTAGGCTTGTTTGAGTTGAGAGGGTTAGTAAACCAGATGAGGCCTGTTTGATCCGAGGGGGATGAGTATGTCCAACTAGGCTTGTTTGGCCCGAACAGGTTAGTAAGCTAGACAAGGATTGTTTGGTCCCCAAGTAGATCCATTTGTCTGGCTAGGCTTGTTTGGTCCGAAAGGGTTAGTAAGTCAGACAAACCCAGGGTGGATCTATCAGAGAACCCACCATGATGTTGCTTTAGATGTCCTAAGGGCATGATGATGGGGTTCCAACACTTTGTGCTAATGCCAACATTTCTATGCTGCTGCTGATGATGTTGTTCCAACATTTCTTTGCTGATGATGATGATGTTGTTCCAGCATTTCTATGCTGCTGATGATGATGTTGTTCCAACATTTCTATGTTGGTGATGATGATGTTGTCTCAACATTCTGTGTTGATGATGATGATGTTCCATAATCTCTATGCTGATGATGTAGATGATGATCTAGCATTTATTTGTTGATGATGTTGCTTTAGATTTAACATGCTAATGATGTTGTTGTTGTTCTAGTATCTACCTACTGATGTTATGGATGATGATAATGTTCCAGTATTCACATACTGATGTTGCAGATGATGATGTTCTAGTATCCACATACTGATGATATTCCGAATGATGATGATGTCCTAGTACTCACATACTGATGACGATGATGATGTCCCAGTATCCACATACTGATGATGTTGATGTTGATGATGATCCAGCAGTTCCACGACGATGATGATGCTGCTACTGATGATGCAGTTCTAGATTGATGATGAAGATATATGACGTTGTTCCAAAACTTCCTATGACATATAGAGACTCACCAGTCAGTTGTACAATTGTTGATGATGATGCTGATGTATGTAGAATACTTTCCTAGTTAAAAGGGAGTGTTAAAATAATGTAACTTCAGAAGATATTCTATTTGGATTCCTCCTTCAGGAGATGTCACTGATGTAATTGGTCATGTAAGAGTCATTGAAAGAATCAATGTAAACCTCTGGATGTAAGTTGGGTCAATAGTACCCATGACTCATTATAATAAATATTATTTTGGTATTTTACTAGATAAGTCGGTCGAGTTAGGTTTTAGGTCAAGTTGAGAGCCAAATATATATAGAGAGGCGCCTCCTTCATTTTGCATACACTTCGCTCAAGCAAGTTCGCTAGAGAGAGAAGAAGAAGTGCGCTGGAGAGAGGAGTTGTCTTAGGGTTTTACACTGTCTTGGTTGAGTTCTATATTGAGGAAGTTTTGCAGTGTTTTCTCCCTTGTGGTTTCCCTGAGGAAAATCTCTGTGTTCATTGTGTTGCTGTGCTTGTTGTTCTTTCAGTGATCCTACTATTGTGAATTGTTTTAGAATATCATCTAAGCAATTTAAGAAAAAATTAACATACCCTTTGAGTTCTATAGACTAAGGAGACCTAGTTTTAGAGATCATTTCATCTTGTGCATTTGATATATTGTAAAGGGAGGTTGCCCCCTTGAAGAAGCTTCTTATTCATTCTCAAGGCTTGTAGTTACTCTTTCTTTCTATTTTTATGCTATTTTGGGAATTTGGTCCATAACATTTGGTATTAGAGCCATTTTTCGCTATAAATTTTTTTGGGATGTTTCATACAACAAATTTTTTAGGCTCCTTAGAAGATATACTGAAGTAACTATGGTTAACTATGGTAAAAATTTCAATTCCTAGTTCATTATAAGTTTGGAGTTACGGTCTGTGGGAGTTAGGTTTTTTGACTAGTCTAAAAACTAGTCTCAAACAGGTGTTTTGGATAAAATTGTTATATCTGAAGCTTATGAGCTCCAAATTGAGTGTTGCCTATTGCATCAAAAAGAAGATGGACCATAGTGTTTCTGTAAAATTTTTAGAAGTAAAAAAAAAAATTAGACGTGGCAAGTTGTACAAGTTCGCTCTCCTAAAAGGGACAAAAACAACAAGTTTTAGAAAAGTCACCATAACTTTATTTTGGCATGTGAGAATTTAGTCAAACTTGTGGCATTGAAGAGAAGGCATATTAGGATACTACTAGCCAAAATTTCAGAATTGAAGTGGCCAAAATTTCAAAGATACTTTAGGAGAAATGTTGGCCAGCAAGACAGACTTCAAAGCAAGGTTTTTAAAGGTATGTTAACTTGAAATTTGCATAAATTCCGGTTGGAAGATTTGTTTAGGGTGATTTAAAAATAGAGAACTCTAGTAAATATTAGGGGGCTCACATGGCAAGAGGTGGTGCAAAAATTTCTACACCCTTTAAACCTCCTGAAGGCTCATTAAGTACCCAAGAAGAGCATGACGAGGTGGAATTTGGGTTGTCCAAACATAGTGAAAGAGTAGCGAACCTTGAAACTAGAATTCTAAGAAAGGTGGACATCTTGAATATGGTAATTGGGGATGAATTCCAAACATTCAAAGAAAATATAGCCAACAAAGATGATCTCAAAGATATGAAGGAAATTTTGAATGAGCTATGACTCTTCCTTACTCCTAATTCACCTCCACAAGAAGAGGATAAGGAGAACAAGAGTGTCGAGTCCTAGTCACATTTTGAGAAAATTAAAACACAATTGGAGAATAAGAGGTTTGAGACCTTGAGAGTTGATGATTCGTCATTCCAAGATCCACTATATTGGGGGTTCAATTTGGGACCAAGGAACTACTTCGTTCCCAAGATTGATACGAGGAAGTTTGATGTTAATGATTGGATAACATGGATACTCCAGATGGAGCAATTCTTTGATCTACGCCAAGTGCCAACTTAAAAAAGGTAACTATTGCATCATTGTATTTAGAACCTGATCAATTTGTTTGGTACCAATGGTTTTCTGAATTGATAGCACATTATGAGGATATAAAGAACAACACCTTGTTTAGCCAATTGATAAATCTCAACCAAAGAGGTCCAGTTTAGAGCACATTAA
The DNA here is from genome assembly GCA_001517045.1 of Pseudotsuga menziesii. Classification (NCBI taxonomy): domain Eukaryota; kingdom Viridiplantae; phylum Streptophyta; class Pinopsida; order Pinales; family Pinaceae; genus Pseudotsuga; species Pseudotsuga menziesii. Next base: position 215,790 of record LPNX011106698.1, on the reverse strand, counting down.
GCACTTCCAAAAGTTGAGTCTTAGAGTGAAGAACATTCTGGAAGATAATTTGTTGGATCTCTTTATGGACACTTCAAAGTTTAAAGGAGAGAATTCAACATGAGTTATGTCTCTTTGAACCTAAGTCATTGGAGAATGCCTTTAGTTTGACAAGAAATGTTGAAAGTAAAAATATGGTTACCAGAAGAGCTGCCACTAGTACCTGTAGAGAGGGAAATGTTCCCACTCCTAAACTCACTGAGCCTACAAGTTTAACACCTCAGAAATTGGAGGAAAGAAGAGAAAAATCATTGTTTCAATTGTGACAACAACTACAACAAGGGGCATAAGTGCATTGCAAATAAATTATTCTACATAGATTGTGAAGAGGAAGAAGATCACGAGCTTGAACAATCTCAAGATGTAGAACTAGAAAATACTATGCCAACCATATCTTGTCATGCATTGGCCAACATTAGCATTCCTCACACTCTGAAGATAGTAGGATATATCAAAAAGAAAAGGTAACATTGTTGATTAATTCTGGTAGTACACAACTTCATTTATTGTAAATTAACCAAACTTCTCAATTTCTTTATATATTCAGAACTAGAGTTTCAAATAATGATTGCAGATGGAGGTGTTATCACTCAAAGTGTAGCTTCCACGAAAGGTATCCTATCCGGGATGGTAGAGGCGGGAAACTAACTAAGTGACTACTACTGATATGGAGTAGTTGTCACACTAGGCGGGCTTTTGTCACTTTAGATTGAGCTATAGGAAAGATCAAGGGGGAGACCCTAATTAGCCAATGACCAAAACAAGACACACAAGCCAAATAAAACAAGATAAAGTAAAGATGCCTTGAATGGTGGAAACCCTAGATCTATGGAAAGACTATGGGATCAAAGGTTTAGGTTTAGGTTGAGAAGCTTACAGTGATGAATAATATTCTACCGAGAAACTAAATCCCAATAGTAAAGTTAAAGTATTAGATCTAGGGAGATCAAGTGCCTTAGGAAAATACCCAAATTGAGCCACCTAGGGTTTAAGTAAAGAAAATGAAGATGACCACAAACGAGGGATTGGATTAGTGAAGACACTTGAAATTAGTCACTTGATGCAACTTTTGACGATTTGACAAGGTTCAAGCAACACCCAACTGATCGATCTGGAAAAATGACCAACAACCTACGGAGGGCGAATTGCCTTAAAGGAGACCAATGCTAGATCTAGGGGAAATGGATTTAGTTTTTATTCAAACTTGGTTCCTAGAGGTTTTCAATGATTTTAGACTTGGGTTTTGATTGATAAGCTCAAAAGATCGCCAGATCTATTAGATCTACAAAACTAGGGTTTTAAACTTTAGATGTAAATGACAAATGGGTAAAAAGATTGGAAATCGATACTAACCTTGTAGATCGTACCTGAAAATACTTGTAGCTGCCAAGCACATCGATGACCTTCCACTTAGTTACAATTTCGAGCAAGATCCAATAGTTTGAAAGTAAAACGTGTTTCTCCAAGGAGGAAGCGCACCCTTTGCACTTGCAAAATCAAACTACCGAAGTCAGATATGATCTACAAATGAAAAAGAAACTATGCAAGACATTTAAAAGAGAAAAACTCAATGGACAAAATCACAATTGGTCACTCCCGGATAGATGAAACAATTTGCCTCTCTAAGAGATGGGCAAGCAAATGAGAATAACACTAAATGCTAGACGAGAGACTGAAAGCACAAATTCTTCTTAATCAAGCCCTTAAAATTTTTAAAATTTAAACCTACAAAAGGAAGATAAAGCAGCTAGATCTAGATCTTTGAAAAAATCTTGAAGCAAACTAGAAACTAGGCTCATAGATTTACTTATAATTTTTCTTTAATGATAGATCTAAAATAAGATAACTGAAAGTAATAAAAAACTTATGGATTTAGAAGAAATAAGAAACAATGGTTAGATTGACAAGAAAAGCTTGGGCAATGGAGTCGTCTTCTTAGTGTTGCTGGAGGGATGACACTCTTCTTTCAAAAATGCTTGAGAAAAAGGAGAGCAAGCAAGCTCACAAATTTCTCGCTCCTTGGTCACCTGAAATACTTCACAAACACTTGCAAAAAGGGAGTTAAAGCATGATTACGTTAACCAAATAAAAGATGTAGAAATAGATGCTTCAAACAAGAATAAACAACGTCTCTTAGATCTTTCACAAGACCGACAACAAGAAGCAAATCATTCAAATCTTACTTTTTATCCTACTAGAATGAAAATTCCCTTCTATTACTGGTTGAAATGGCAGGTTATTACTGTCGGTAAGCATATGCAGAACAAGTGACCACTGTCACCTTAGTCACTTGCCCTTAACTGCTTTGGAAGCCTAAGCCTCCTAGGGGAGAGCCCTATTTGACCCTGCAAAAGACACTAAACACCAAAGGATACTTCTCTCTAGTATATTTTTGATTAGTGCCTAATGGAGTCAAATACGAAGGGTATCGCTTCTTAGTCTTATAAACCTAATTAAAGAATAATATAACAATTATTGGTCGTTGTATAAGTTAGCGAACCTCAAATGTCAAGTAACTAAATATAATAGGTCGGTTTCCAACCTAAAGTGAAAATAACATGCATGCCTATATTACCATCATGTTCCATGTAAAAGCAAACTAAATATTCTATGGCAGATTGAAACAAAATTTGAGTTAATATTTGCAGCCTATTATTATTTCAATTGATTACTATGTAGAAAGAGCCATATCCTTTTAATGTTCATATGCTAACATCAATACAACAAATAAATAACAATCTTATACATTACTATGCCCCTACATAACGTTAACAAATAACATTTGTAGCTTTGGTAATTGTCATTCACATGCATCAATTATGTAAGCACATATCTCAGAAGTCATCACACAAGTAACAAATGGTGCTTGCGTTCTAAATGAATAATAACAGTTTTCAACATAAACGACAGACTTCTAAGTGCTTACTTCGAGTCGTGTGTCGAACTATAACTTGTACATTTCCACTGATTACAACGCTATGCAGGTAGCGCATGCATTCACCACGTCATTATAATGCATGAATTAGCAGTAATATTCAGAAACCGGCCCACAACGATATGATATTTCACTGTTTGTGTATCTGCGGCTGAGATAGTGATGGTAGACAGTGTACGGGCAAGCATGGGTAACCGACGACAACTGGAGGTAAACCGAGCAACGATTGGAAGCTTGATATGCTAGGTGAAGAACCCACCGCGGGTGGATTGTGATTACAAGGGGATAGGGTGAAGCGACTTCTGGAGGGAGAGCAGGCTGATCGCGGGTGTTGGGAGCAGATCGTTGTGTGGAGGAAGGGTCGTGCGAGGAGATAGAACGGGCCCGCAAAGGAGGCCGTCAGTCGAGGGGAGATGGAGCGTGGAGAGAGTGGTGGATCCGAAGTGGTTTGGAAGGGCTGCGAAGGTGGCGCTAGGAGAAGCGGGAGACTGGGCGGATGGAGGATGGTAGGGGATGCTTGGGCAGGTAGAGGAAAGGAAACTAACAGGGAAGGTTTGAGAGTGTAGGCCGCGCAGAAGGGAGTGATGCTATGAGGTATAAGGAGGTGGCTACCACTAGAAGGGCAGCCACGAGGCTGGGAGGGAAGAGCCGAGGGTTGGTTCGGTTAGGTTGGAAGCTGGTCGCGCGAGTTTAAAGGAGGAGCACGCGTTGAGGAGAGGGGTCAGCACAATCATGTGGGTTAGGGGTGCAACTAGCTGCTAATGGATACAAACGACGGCCTGCGGTGGAGGCGCTTGTAGTAGTGTGGATTAGCAAAGGTCGATAGAGGGGAAGGTAGCGAGGTGTGGAATGAAACAGGGGTAAGCCTATAGAGGCTTTCGTGGAGGAAAAACTAATATAACCCTAAACTAACCTAGAAACCCTAGCCAGAAACGCCAACTTAACTAACCCTAGACTAGGAACTGAGTTAAGCTAAGAAAACCTAAGAATTTAATCATATATTAAAACTAACCTAAAACCGAACTAGACTAACTCCTAAACTAGGTTTTGTGAGAGAAAGGTGTGAAAACGTAGGGAAACCCTATCCCAAGCCCTACCTAACCTAGGGTTTCTGAGGAGGAGCACTAACCTAGTGAGGAAGGATCCCAGGTTAAACAACTAGCCAAGGAAAACTAAGGCGAACCTGTAGGGAACTCTCACAAGGAGACTTGTTGTCGTTTTCTAAGGTGACAAGAGGAAGGTAAAGGCCTATCCTAGGGCAAAGTGCAGCTCTAAGGCTACCACCAAGACTCAGACATGCACATCACCAACATCGAACAAAAAGGTAAGAAGCTTGACCTCCTTGTGCTTGTGTTCATCCAACAAATCGAAGCATCACCAAAAGCAGAGAATTCACCAAAGAATTACCAGTAAAACAACTTGCATTAACCATAAAACTTCCTTACTAGGAGCACATCCATCTAGAGAAAACCCTATGCAGAGTAAAACAAGTGCACAATGATTTATCCCATAAGTTCTGATTTGAAAATGAAAGTGAGGAGATCTATTTATATGATTTCACACTCACTTATCCAGGCCTACATGCCTTAAAACAGGTAAATTTATAATGATTTAATGTCAACTTAAAATTAAAAGAAAATAATATTAAAATATAAATTAAGGTAGGCTACCTAGGGTATTTGCACCCCCAAGTGCCAAAACATGCTCAAATAAGCGATTCGCTTCGAACGAAAGACCGAAGCGGACTGGAGAGAGGGCGTTATGCCCCATCTAACCCCTAGAATACTGTAAAATCCCTCAACGCCCTCCTCAAAGCATGGAAACGACTTGGCATGGAGGATGCCTTCCTCTGAGGAAAGAAGGCCAAGGAGAGCAAGGACCCACTGACTGAAGGGCCAGGAGGTTGGATGAAGTGGCCATAATTGAAGACTAGTGTCTTGTGGCTGAAGCAAAGGCCACCAGAGCGCGCAAGGAATGGGGCCATGAGACCCAGTAGTCAACCTTTAGGGGCCTCAGACACCAACCTTGAGGTTAAAAACCTCTTTAACGGGCAGTCAACAATGCCATTAAGCCATAGTACCCTTAGAGAGGGACCAAAGGGTCCAACCATGACCGCCATCGCTCATTAACACCTTTCCTGGTCGAAAATATTGGCCCTCTCTCCCTGGTGTACACTTGAAGGTGCGTAGGGTACAAGTGCAGCGTAACACCTTCAAAGGCTATTAGAACTCCAAACTTGTAAACAAACTTTGCAAAGATGGTTTACCTCAATGGTTCATTAAGAGCAAATCAACCAAACATCCAATGAGAACACTAGCATGAGCCTCCAAAGCCTTTCTTTATTATTGCGAAACAAAAAGTATTACAACGATAGTGCAAGTAGAATTTCCACCTTCTAATGCAAAACAAAAGCAACATGCCTTTATTATATAGAATTAGAGATACCCATGGGGACGCCTTCTAACTGAGAGAGAAGTCGAGTCTTATGAGTGATTTGTGGGATGCGTTGGAGTTATACATTAGTTGAGGTAGAGAGGAACAAAGAGTGGTAGGCTCCACCTCTTTAGAGATGCACCTACCTCACCCAACATCACATCATATCCAATACCTCAATGCCGCATTGCCAAAGTGCAAGCATGAAGAAAGGGGGCGCATCATTGGAGCATAGGAAGTCGACACCACTCAATCAACTCCAATCACCACTCAATCAATTCCAATCGCCAATCATAAACATGGGCCACCTCATATGACGTGAGGCTTAGAAGAGGGCGAGCCATTTAGTTATAATGTATTTGCTAGTCTCCAAAATATAAACCAAAGTGACGCTTATTCCAAATCATGAGGTTGCCATACAAGGGAGACAAGTTTGCCATGTCACCCAACATGTCAAAACTTGTCTCCTTTGACTTTTAAATTTATTTTTCTTGTCATTTTGTCACACCGTTAACATTAAATTGACACTTTGATGCACCGTTAGCGAGAAATGGCTTTAAGTGACTTTTTGATCACCCAAAGCATATGAAAAGTGGTTCCTAGGGTAAAGAGTACGCCCTGAGTGTTTAAATGAGCATCCCCACGCCAAATTCTGCCTCTGGATCAAGTTCTTATCAGTGTTCCACCAAGTTTC
>LPNX011106698.1:94573-209618 GCA_001517045.1 Pseudotsuga menziesii | reverse complement strand
AATCTATAGTAATAGAATGTAACCACTATAGATCAATCATAGTTACTGTACCAAAATTCTGAAGACTATTTCTGCCAATGTAGATATGGCATGCTCAATTCTCATATAACCATGTGGGCAGTATAAGATTAGAACTAGTGTTTCACCAAGTTTCTGGGATGCAAGGGCGTGGGAGCGGGGAAACGCACATTGGGGACGTGTAGAGACACCCCAAAATTTTGGGGTATTTTGGGGGACGAGGGGGCGGGAAGGCGTCGGGGTCCCTAACATAGGGGATCGGTCTCTAAAATTAAAAAAAAAAAGAAAAATAATAAAAATATGAACCCCAACATATAAACATATCAATTCTTCATCCCATCACCATTTGCATACTAGCATGCTTATGTTCCCGAAGAGTTTAGTGTAATTTAATGTAATCGTTATAGCCAAGCATATCATATCGATGTTTGTTTCTTTTTATTTGTTTCTATTTCGTTTTAAAATGACCTTTTAGTGTAAAAGCCTAAAATTTAAGATGAACTATTTCTTTTTTAAGTAAAAAAATAAAAAAAATCAAGGGCAGTCAGGGTCTGTCGGAGCCCCCCATTTTCAGGAGGGGGCGTGTGGGAGCCCCCCAATCCGAAAAACTCCTAGACCTACGTTTCCCCAAATTTTGCAGAAAGGGGGGCGCTGGGAAACGTTTCCCATGGAGCCCCCGAGCCCCCGGGGCGTGGGAAGCGTAGGGGGCGAGCCCCCAACCTTGGGAGGCGCGTCCCCGTGGAACACTGGTTCTTATGCCCTTTACAAGATTTTTAATTAAACCTTTAAAAAATTGCCTAATTTTGCGGGATTTTTTTTCTCGGAAATTAAAAATAACCTAGGGTGACCTGACACATGTCCATATGACTCAATAACAATGTCTACCATGTTCTTATACATTTACACATGAACTTTAATAACCTCTCGAGGTTTAACCACCAAGACGACCATTCCAACTTTGGAGGACCAGGTGAAAAACTCGAAAATTATACATCGCTTGTTCTGCATTGCATAATTAAGAAGGGAAAAAACACCTTGGAATAATCGGCTTGATATTCAAGTCTTAAGAAGCCAAGTTCTTTACAAAAACCCCGTGCTAGTACATTTTTTACAATCTCCCTTTAGGGTATGAAGATGTGGTAAAAAATTAAAAAAGGGCCTTGGAAGACCTGAATGGGCTTTTGAACTTTGAATTTGAACAAATATTTGTTCATCTTTGGCGGCTCACTTGAAAGTCCAACTAGATGCAACCTAGTCGGTAACACATGGCATAGACTCCTAAACATTAGTTTTGAAATATTTAAAGAAAGTTACTTTCCTTTATAAAGTGAAAACCTATAATATTATAGCATTCAAATTCCATACATAGACCTTGAAAAACTGAGTTTTGAAATATTTAAAAAAGCTGATAGAACTTGGGTGGGGATGATAACACTCCATCCTCCATTTGGGTGAGACCTAATTGGCATATTAGAGTCCTTGTTATTATAATTAAATACTATATATTAAAATGCTATAAGCCTATATGGCTCTTCACTTGTGCCCTTAGAATGTGTTGCTATAAATATTGTAAAATATTTATCTTGCTTTTTTCATCCTCGTCTTCTTTTAGCTTATTTGGATGATGTGATATTTAGAATCCAGGTGAGCAAGCTATGTATGTTACTTGTGCTAATCTTGTATGAGTACACATTATTTTTTCTTCTTTGTACATACTAAATATTTTTCTAAGTTGTTAAGGTTAGTGGCTAAGATATGGGGATGGGGACACTGGTTTGAAAATCATGGTAATTCTCACATTTAAAATGCAAAATATAAATAGATATTTAGAAAAACAATTTATGTTGAGGTTGGGAGAAGACAATTGGCATGTGTGATCAATGCAAACTCGAGTTTTTTGCATTCATGTATGAGAATGTAGCGTTCTTAACCCTAAACTTAGAAGAACTACAAGATATACATAGATTTAGGATGCAAGAAATTGGAAATTATAGTGTAGAATAACCAAACACAAGACAATAGAAAGATATGTTGCAGAATAAACCCTTGTATTATGATAATCTAACATAAAGCAATTTTCACTTACCTCTTGAGGTTGGTCGACCTTTCACTTAAGCCAAGCTCCAAATACAACAATAATCAACAAACAATCCATAGCCTTTTAGCTCTTTAAATAGGCTTCCAATAGCCAATACTTTAATTACTTGTGGTCCCATAATTAATGAGTACCAAATACCTAGTGGGCCTTAATTAATAGAGAGACCTCTTTTACATTAATTAATTGTTCACTACTATCTACTCGACCTTATAGAAAGGAGATGGTACATTACTTGACTAACTCCTATGTAGCTTAAAGTAAGGGGGGTTAGGGTAGGACCCTAACATGCCCTCCTCTTCAAGACCAATGCTTTCCTCAAGGCTGAAGGTGAGGAAATTGTTGCAGAATCCCTCCTAGTTCCCATGTGGCATCTTTTGGTTACATATCTTTCCATTGGATCAAGATTCTTTTACTGTGCGCACGCGCAATTGATGCTCCCTAGTATCCAATAATGCTTCTGGCTGGAGCCAAATGTGTTGATTGTACAACATCAAGAGTCATTCTCCAAGACTTGTGAGTAATATCAAGTCGGACTTTTGAGTCATATGAAGTCCTAAGTATCCTCATATGATTGAGGTGGTGATGTTGTATTGTAGAGCTTGTGAGTAATATCAAGCCGAGTCTCGTGAGTAATATCAAGACTAGTCTTGTGTTGTGTCAAGACTGTGGGCTTGTGTTGTCTCAAGTCTAGACTTGTGTTGTATCAAGTTAATGGTTCTCAAATACGGTACCCTATGAGAATGGATCTCCAATTGTGGAGATGATATTTTGTTGTATTAAGATTGAAGTCTTGTGTTGTATCAAGAATGCGGACCTCCATTTGTTGAGGTGGTTATACTATGTGATATATTGCTAGTCATGGTCACTGAGTGCTATAAGTCTCCTTTAGGGCTTAGCTACACCTAGAGTGAATTACTTTAGTATATGACTATATGGATCGGGGTAATATATATGATCATCACCATGTATGGAATAATTCTTCCGAGTATGATATGATAAGATGGATAAATAATACACATGGACCATGCATTAATTATTTAATGATAATGAGATAAAAGAACATAGAAAGAGAAATTCAAATTGCCCATGCAAATGTTTGAGTGAACTCAAGTTATAAAGCTTCAGTAAAATATGAATTCCTCAATCAATGCCTCGGTCAAAGCATTAGTTGAACTATTAATGAATGTAATCAGTTAAGGAAAGAAGAACTTAATGTTCATCAATCAGCATGCATTAGTTAACTAAAGAGATCCATGCAAAAGCTAATAATAGAAATTGTGCATGGATGGCACTAAGAGTGAAGCACTGATGACACTTAAGTTAGCTTGTTAACTAAGTGATGAACAATTAGTTAAAGTTTGAGTTCAAGTCAATTAACATTTAGTTCAAGTAAGTTAACATTCAGTTCAAGTCAGTTATCATTCAGTTCAAGTCAGTTAACATTCAGTTCATGTAAGTTATCATTCAGTTCAAGTCAATTAACATTCGATTCAAGTCAGTTCAGTTTCAGTTGAAGACAATGAACATTCAGTTAAATCTAATTCATGAAAGGAAGGGCGCTAATGTTTGCATGGAGGGAGTTCTAGTTAGCTCCTCCTTGTGAATGCACTATGTGGTTTTCTTAGTGTGTTTGCTGACCCTCTGATGCATTACCTTCTCCATGCTAGGGATTTTGGTTTGTTATTAATATGCTAGGAATATGGGAAGTTCAATATAGTTGCATACAATTGTTTTTGCAGGGTTACATTGGATCTCTTTTCTCTACTGCTGTGGTGATATCTCTTATCGAGAAATTTGCTTATGTATTGTAAATCATTCTCTGCAAATCTATCTATTATATTCAAAGAATTGCTGGTCTTTTCATCCTCCATCTTTGGAGGGTTTTCTCGAGGTATATCTTATATCTTATGGTTGATTGTTTTATGTGGCTGATATATTTGTGAGATTTACATGTGGCTGATATATTTATGAGATTCACATGTGGCTGATTTATTAGATCAATATGTACTGAAATTGATTGATAAATGTTTTTAAAGTTCAAGATTCTCCGATTTTGCTCAAACATCAACAAAATGGAGCCTTCCTTATCAAGTTCTAGTAACTTGCTCTACGGGTTTCAATAGATCCCACAATCTTTTTGAGGCAAGTCTCATGAAGGACTAGATGAATCTTGGAGTGATTTGGTAGAGCTAGCTTGTAGGCCACTTGTCGAATGCATTGTAAGATCTTGTGGGGTCTATAGAACTTCGGTGCTAGTTTCTAGTGGGGTTATTTTTGAATGATATTTGTTTATAAGGTTGAAGTCGAAGACACACCCGATCCCCTTTTGTAAACGATCGTTTGGAGTGATGCTGATTTGTGTTGAATTTTTAAGTTTTAATTTTCATCTCTTTCAACTTTAACGCTCACAAAGGATCACTGTGCTAAAGTTAGGGTTTGAAACATAAAATTTAGCAATTTTAGTAAAAGTACTATAGAACTAAAAATCATAAACAACATAATAACATCAGTAATAAAATGAACTAATCAACAAACATTAAAATGGATTGAAAGATAGTAGTAGTAAGAAATCTAACTAACAGGTCTGATAACTTGATGAGTTGGACCTTCCTTATACTCATAATTTACTTTGAGTCTCAGATCAAATCTTACCTCTTAAAGGCAAGTCAACGAATGAAACAAGCAAATGACCCTTACTTGAGGGTAAGCACATACTTGAGAGAGAGTGAGAGATAAGGTACAAAAGAACAGTATTGGACAATTACCATAGTATCTCACTGAGGGTATAGTAAATCCAGGACTAGCCGAAAGATTTCAACCAAAAGGGTCAACAGGTGCCCAACAGTAAAATGGCAGTCTCAAAATCATCAAAAGAGTGGAAGGATACCTCACAACAAACCTAAGCAGCAGCAATAAACTTCAAACCCTCATAGTAGTGAACATACACCTCACAACTGGTAATGACACCCTCACAAATGACAGCGGCAGCCTCAAGCAGAGCTAAACATGCCTCAACAAGGTGGGAAGCAGCCCGAACAGGCAATGACAACCTCAGTGCTAGCAACAACACCCTCACAAATGGCAGCGATAGCCTAAACAAGTAGAGACACCCTCAAATAAGGTAGCGACACCTTCATACAAGAAGCAACACCCTCCAACAAGGTAGCAACACCCTCCAAGAAGGCAGGAACACCCTCAAACATACCTCGACACCCTCAGACAAGGTAGCGACACCCTAAAACAGACCTTAGCAGGGTAGCGGTAGCCTCAAAACCCTCAACCATACCTCAAGTTAGCGTTTAAGGTGGATGACAACCTCCAACATGCTCAACAAGGGTAGACAACATGCAAGAACAGACCCTAACAGCAGAGGGTATCCATAGAAAACAAACAACAACTTTCTAAACCCTTGACGTCATCGAAATCAGTGTACCATGTTACCAACTTTTTTGTACCATAGTTGGGTTACCTGAGGAGCCACCGGTTGACAGACTTGTTCAAAGTCTGATTCCAGTGTATTAGTTGATCCGTCTGCTTGTCTAGCCAATATTGGCTAGCCACTTTTTTATTTGAATAATTTTGACCATGGCCCCACGGGGTTTGTAATAAAATGTGCTAGTAGGGTATTTTTGAGTTGTTTAGTCTCCTAAGACGTAGAATCTCAAATAAGGTATTCCAGGGAGTTTTTTGCCCCTGACAATTATGCTTTGCCTTCAGCCGAGTATAATTAACGAGGTTTTCTCCCGCTTCCTCCAAAGCTGGATTGCCCGATGTTGAATTCTGGGCCTTGGGGGGTTATTAGAGCCCAACTAAGTGTTATAAACCTACTAGGCATTATTTAGATAGATCATGGTCATGTCCTAAGTCATCTGGACACATACAAATTTTTAGAAAAAATCTTTTTCGAACGGGGAAAAAATATATATTTTTTTAATTTTTTAATTTTTAATTACTTTTCCTAAGTTTTTTTGGTTAATTTTTCCATTACTTAAATGGAAAAAACCCGTTCGTGGTAAATAAGTCATCTGAACTCCGAATTCAGTGATTGAAGGCTCTAACCTTAAGCCAAAAATCATACTTGATCAGCGAGCCAGTTAGAACCAACTTTCAGATCAAAAATTGGACACTTAATGCCTTTTTTCTCAAAAAAGTCAGTTTTGAGGATAAAAATGATTTTTTATTAAAAAAAATGATTATTTTGGAGAAAATTAAAACTCTCCAAATTAATCCAAATTCGGTGAAATAAAAGGCTAAATGACACCTCATGGAGCATTTATGATGATTGGAGTTATCATAACTCAGCTTCGGTCATCATTAAGAGAGCAATTAATTTATTATCAGTTAGCAGACATGTCATCTCCAGCTAAAGATGAGATGGAGAGCTCTCATTCGTCCAGTGATTTGATCGAGGTGAAGATTGAAGCTTGCACCATCAGTGGGCTTCCCAAACCTAGCTCAGGCTCCTGCCAGTACTTCATTAATAAAACAAGGCTAAGTGGGATAGGGCCTCCCATACTTGGTTTTTCTTCCCCATTTGGGGAAGAGTGTTTTTTGTTCTTAGCATATATTTATTTCGAGTACTTAGAGTAGTTTCATTTTTTGCAAGGTAGATACTAATTGTTAGATTAGCCCATTTTGTTTCATTAACTAGGTTGATTACTTCATCTTTTAAGTTTTTGTATCTTTCATAAGTAATTCAACTGTTTAAAGTAGAAATCTCTTGAATCTCACTTTGTAGATCAAGAGTGCTCTCTATCGGAGAGTTGTTCTTTCATTGTTTAATAAGTTAATCAATTAATCTTGAAAGTCTCTTGAACTTGCCGTAATCCAAGTCAAGAGCACTCTCTATTGGAGAGCATTCCCACTGCATATCCTTGCATCAAGCATATAGTTTAGCCAAGTCTCTTGAACCTTCGTCATAAGACAAGGTCAAGAGCGCTCTCTGTCGGAGAGTCTAATTAATCAAGTTAATAAAATCTTCAACACACACACCCCTTTAATTAATTAACCCCCTTTCATCTTTGCCGGAGTATGCTTTGACCGATCTTAGATCGGAATACCCAGAAACAGCATTGGATCTCTAAACCCCACAAGAGGAACTTAACTAAAACTTTTCCCCATAACCAACGCACTGGTGCTGTTCGATAAATACCGAGGCATTTGGGCAAATTCCAAGTGTGGGCCCCAGGCTACCCAATCTGGGCACTGGTAGTTAAGTTATTGAACACTTACCTTTGATCCCAGACAGGTCCGTCATGTCTTCAAACGGAGCCACTGAAGGTATTACCGGTTAGGACATCTAGCTACCATAAGCGAAGATCACAAGTAAATACTCTTAAAAATTACCAGGAGCACTTACAAAACCTAACATTCATTGGCATCTTTTGGGATTCACATCATATTTACATTTGAAGCATCTCTGATAAGTTGACTCCATAGGCACTGGTCCTATCTTGTACGCACTGCTAATAATCTGGGCCAATTGTCCGTGAACGTTTGATTATAAACCATATCTGTGAATGCTTTATCTATTTCATGAAGCTCTCAAATATTTGTCTATCTTTTAATTCTGGTGATAGCAATGTGGATTGCTTTGTCTTATATTCAATTCATCACATTAATCATTTAAAATCACATTAACTCCTAAACAACACCCATCCGCATCCAAAAACATCTAAAAATTAACTTAAACATGGAGCCATAAAAAACTCTTTGTTAGGGACTACCCCCCTTGGCTTCGTTAGGAGTTAGCCTAAACGGAGGAGCTAGGAGTAGGTGACAGTACCTAGCTCTGTGCTTGTCCCCAAGGTCACACCTCTCCCACTTTCTCAAGTGAAGAGACAGCTTTCAAAAGATTTTTGCTGCTGGTGTGCAATCGGCGGACAACATCTTTTGGCGCCGTCGCCGGGGACAAATCTTTTTGTTCCTGGACGACTTTTGTTTCTTTTAGTTTTTTACCTTGTTTTTTCCCCTTTTTTGGTAGATTTTTAGTCCAATCACTCTCCGAAATTAGACTTAAGTCCATTTGGCGACTCCACTGTCAGTTAACACCTCAAGGTATTCTACTAGAAGAAATTCTGTAGGTTTGGTCGATTTCATCCCTGACCCTGAAAAGGTCTTGAGGAGGAGATTAAACAAACTATATTCTCGCAGGATCCTTGCAGAACTTGGATCTGAGTCTGTTTCAGACATCCATCTTTTATTTCCAGAAAACTTAGAAAATTTGCAAAATAATAATTGTTTCCTTAATCCAATGGGTGAGTTTTTAACTCAACTTAACTTTGCTCACATAGCAGGTCATCCTCATGATATCCCTGACAAGGCTATCGACAAGCTTACGACATATAATGGCACTGATGCCTCCCTCTCTGCTGAGTAGCATATCAGGAATTTCACCAGACACTGTGGTGCCCATGTCAGGGGTACTGATAGGCATGAAGATGTTTACATGACCTTGTTTGCCTTATCTTTGGATGGAAAGGCTGGCAATTGGTACAATAATTTGCTAGACAATTCTTTCGCCACCTTAGCAGACTTCAAGGTTGCTTTCCTGGGAAAGTTTGGCAGCAGAAAGGAGCCTAGACATCTAGTAGCAGCTTTGACCAGCATAAAGAAGTCCAAAACTGAAACAATGGATGAATTCAACAACAGGTTCACTGAATTAGCAAATTCCATCCCTGCCACTTATTCTCCTCCAGTAGCTTCTGTTCTGGACTATTATATCGAAGCATTAAGTGGCAAAATCCAGTACCAGATCAGAGACAAGGAGCCAGCCACATTGCTTCTAGCTCAGGGTTTGGCCATTAAAATTGATAAGAACATGCAGTCTTCAGGAGAGTCTAACATCCAAGGTTACTCTAGGGCTTCCCTTCCTATTAAAAATGTTGAACACAAATGGAAAGAGTCGACAAACGAAGCTTATGAGAAAAAGCTCATTGATCTAACTAAGAAAATGCAAGAAATGGAAAGGAAATACTTAGCGCAGATTAAGGAAGTTCAGAATAGGGTCATAACAGTTGAAAGAACGCAACCCCCGCCACCACCTAGAGCTTTCCCTGCAAAACCAACATGGCAGAAAAAGAACCCCAACCATGAGCAGAGGCCTCCTCATCAGCTAGAGGCCACTAATGTAGTTGAAACTTACACGCCATTTTGTAGGGCATGTGAAGACCTTCATGAAGAATTTTCCTGCTATTATGCATGCTATATTCAGGAGCATGGTTTTCCAGAGGGTTGTGGTCCTAAAGCATCATCAAGCGAGCCTGAGTACATAAACTATGTAGATGACATGCATGATATTTCTGGAGAAAGTTGGAGAGAGGCAAAACAATATTCAAGAGAGCCTGAGTACATTAACATAGTTGGACAGCTCCATCCTCTCACCACAGAAACTCGGGGTCAGGTTGAAGATTATAATCAACAATTTGATAACCTCACTAAAAACTTTAGCACTAATCCTACTAATGAGCATAATGATGATAGTTTGGAAGGTTTACAACCTTGTGACCTTTTTTCTGAAGAAGATGACTATGATCATGAGGAGGGATATAGCCAAGGATGTGACACAAATGAGGAAGAATCCCTTACATCTAAGACGGATGATAACTTTGAGACTTTAATTAAAAATCCAATCTTAGAAGTTTCATGTGATGAGATTCCTCCGTGCACTCCACCGGATGACAAATATTTGGAAAGTTGGGTCCCCTGTGATATCTTTGAAACCCAGCTTTTTGAAGAAGATTGTTTTGAGCAGAATGAGGAGTGTAGCCAGGGACTTGATACCAATGATGAGGCATCTCTCATATCCGACATAGATGGCGATGATAATTATTGGACTTTTATTGAAAATCCAACCTATGATACTTTTGAAAATATTTTTGAGAATCTCATCTATGATGTGTCCAGGAAGGGGAGTTGTTATTCTGAGACTTATGAAAGTTTTAAAGAGGAGCAGTCAGAGTTTTCATATGATCAGTCAGAATTGTATCCGAGTATCGATAATAAGGATTCGAAAAAGCAGTGCAGTGAAGAATCAGATGGGATACAACTAGTTGAAGTTTTTTCTCGGCCATCGTCTTCACATATAGATGTTCCTTATGTTTTGGAGTAGCTTGGGGCTTATACAACGAGTTATTATTTGATAAGCCTTGATGATCAGCATGATGGAGTAGTCGACTTGTCGCAACATCCCGATTTGTATATCGTTATCCATTCATGGATAGAAGCATCCTGTGCGAGCACCTACCAGTTTGGGAAGAAGTTTGACGACATTATTCATGCCTATGATTCCCTATCCAGCCCGCCCATTTTGGATCATCATGCAGGTTTGCATTTTCTGGAAATTGTGTCCTTACTTTGGCTGGTAACCAAAGACAAGGCAAACCTTTTTTACATTAATAAAATGCTTAGGTGGCTACACTGGATCTATGATTACACCTAACCTTTTGTGTATCATGCTTAGAGTAGGAAAATAGGCTCCTTAAAGTGAGCATTTACTTTAGCATTTTTCTTTATGTACTTAAAAATAAATAAATTTTTCAGTGAAGTTTTTTTTTCTTTGAATAAAGCAACTTTTGGATCATTGGCTCTTTTTCATGAAACTTGTGCTACTAAGGTTTTCTTGTCAAGTTGAGATGTTTTTACAGGATATGGAAACCAAAGATTCTGGGGTTCTCGTATGCTCTCCTTGCATAAGAGACTAGATCGAGCACACGTCTCGCAGTAGGAGCTAGATGTTACCAACTTTTTTGTACCATAGTTGGGTTACTTGAGGGCCGCCGGTTGACAGACTTGTTCAAAGTCTGATTCCAGTGTATTAGTTGATCCGTCTGCTTGTCTAGCCAATATTGGCTAGCCACTTTTTTATTTGAATAATTTTGACCATGGCCCCACGGGGTTTGTAATAAAATGTGCTAGTAGGGTATTTTTGAGTGGTTCGGTCTCCTAAGACGTAGAATCTCAAATAAGGTATTCCAGGGAGTTTTTTGCCCTTGACAATTATGCTTTGCCTTCAGCCGAGTATAATTGACAAGGTTTTCTCCCGCTTCCTCCAAAGCTGGAATGCTCGATGTTGAATTCTGGGCCTTGGGGGGTTATTAGAGTCCAACTGAATGTTATAAACCTACTAGGCATTATTAGATAGATCATGGTCATGTCCTAAGTCATCTGGACACATAAAATTTTTTCGAAAAAATCTTTTTCGAATGGGGAAAAAATATTTTTTTTTTAAATTTTTAAATTTTTAATTATTTTTCCTAATTATTTTTGGGTTATTTTTTCCATTAATTAAATGTAAAAAACTCGTTCATGGTAAATAAGTCATTCGGACTCCAAATTCAGTGATTGAAGGCTCTAACCTTAAGCCAAAAATCATTCTTGATCAGCCAGCCAATCAGAACCAACTCTTAGATCAACAATCGGACACATAATGCTTTTTTTCTCAAAAAACTGAGTTTTGAGGATAAAAATGATTTTTTTGGAGAAAATTAAAACTCTCCAAATTAATCCAAATTCAGTGAAATAAAAGGCTAAATGACATCTCATGGAGCACTTATGATGATTGGAGTTTTCATAACTTAGCTTCAGTCATCATTAAGAGAGCAATTAATTTATTATCAGTTAGCAGACATGTCATCTCCAGCTAAAGATGAGATGGAGAGCTCTCATTCGTCTGGTGATTTGATCGAGGTGAAGACTGAAGCTTGCACCATCAATGGGATTCCCAAACCTAGCTCAGGCTCCTACCAGACCTAAAGGATGAGCTTACCTACATCCAGATGCCTCCTTAAGCTATTCATGCCCCTCTCTCCTCATGAGGGCGTCATCACACGTGTGGCTTCATCCTTGGCTTGTTTTCAGTGCACAGGTTTGGAAGGGGGGCGCCTTGCCTGGGTGGAGGCCTCCCCTCACTCTCGGTTCTCCGATTTAGGTCTGGGCTCTGCTGTTAGGTGGTTAAGCTGGTTAGGGTTGGTTTTTTGGTTTTAGGGTTTTAGCACTCTCTCTTTTGTTAAATAGAGGTTCTTTCAGCTTTATTCAGGATGGAGAATTTGTACAAGTACACTTTGGAAAAATTTGTAATATCTTTTGAATTTGAATAAAGCAAGAAGACTTTGGAGGTCCATGTGGGAGTTATTTGTGTGCCATGCTTCATCTTGTTCAAGGTGATACCATTCTTAGTTCATTTCTTTTGATTCTTGAGTATATGATCTTGTGATTAGAAGGCTAACAATCTAGCACAATATTATTTGATCTATGCTTTTTTCTTAAGTTTTGTGGCTTGCAGGTATTCTCCCAAACACAAGAGCTCTCGTTTGGTTTATGCATTCATTCTACAGGTGCCCAAGGGAGTCTTCTACTTTAAGAAATCAAGGAACGAAGGGCTTGCTTGCCTCATCCATTAAACCACAAACTTAAAAAAATTCTATTGATACTTTGATTGCTACAAGTGGATTTTTATTTTCAAGGTTCTATCTTACCTCTTTTCCACTTTTGTAGAAGTTATCAAGTCATTTAAATCTTTATTTTAAGCTTGCTTGGCTTCTACTAAGTTAGATCTAGGCTTTCTAGCCTTAGATCTACTTTTTCAAAGCTAGATCCATCTTTCTAAAGGTCCATTTTTAAAGATCTAGTTTCTTTTCCTTTTTTAAATCCATCTTTCTTTTTGCCTTGGAAAACGTGCAAATTTTCCATTTTTTTAGGCTTGCTGGTTTTTTGTATTTCTCATTAATTTTAAATTCTGGAAATTCATTAAAAAATCAGAAAATTTTTCGAAATTTTTTCAAAAATTTTATTTTTCAATTTTGACTTTTTCTCAAAAAGCGTGCCATTTCAAGCTTGCTGTTTTTTGGGCTGATTTTTGACTTTTTTCTGCTAATTCTAAATTCTGGAAATTCATTAAAAAATCAGAATTTTTTTTTGATTTTTTTTAAAAGTTTTATTTTTCAATTTTTTGATTTTTTTCTTGAAAAATGTGCAATTTCGTACTTGCTATTTTTTTACTGGTTTTCTGCAATTTTCTGCTATTTTCCAGATTCTGGAAATTAGTCTAAAATGTTAAAAAATCTTTAATTTTAAATTTGCAAAAGGTCCCAAGTCGTTTCGTAAAAAATCGTGCATTTTACATAAAAAACGGTGAGCCTACTTGGTCTTTTCCAGGTTTTGATTTTGGGTCTCTTTCCATTGTTTTGATCTTTTGTTTCATCTCATAAGGCACTTGTCTTCTCATCCACTTAATCTTTTTGAATCACAGGTTAAAATTGGTTTCTTAACACTCTTACTAGTCCTTGTTGAGAGCTCTTATCCACAAGTGAACCAAAAGCAAAACCAAACAAGAAAGAGCAAGCAGAACTAGATCCAAAGACAAGGATTCAAAACCAAAAAGGAAGTCATTCTCCTTTGTACAAATTCATAAGGGTTTTTTCATTTCACTTAAATTAGTTCTCAAAAGTCCTGACAAGGATCAAGTTCCAAAGGCATTTGTACTTCATTAATAAAACAAGGCTAAGTGGGATAGGGCCTCCCATACTTGGTTTTTCTTCCCCATTTGGGGAAGAGTGTTTTTTGTTCTTAGCTTAGATTTATTTCGAGTACTTAGAGTAGTTTCATTTTTTGCAAGGTAGATACTAATTGTTAGATTAGCCCATTTTGTTTCATTAACTAGGTTGATTACTTCATCTTTTAAGTTTTTGTATCTTTCATAAGTAATTCAACTGTTTAAAGTAGAAATCTCTTGAATCTCACTTTGTAGATCAAGAGTGCTCTCTATCCGAGAGTTGTTCTTTCATTGTTTAATAAGTTAATCAATTAATCTTGAAAGTCTCTTGAACTTGCCGTAATCCAAGTCAAGAGCACTCTCTATTGGAGAGCATTCTCATTGCATATCCTTGCATCAAGCATATAGTTTAGCTAAGTCTCTTGAACCTTTGTCATAAGACAAGGTCAAGAGCGCTCTCTGTCGGAGAGTCTAATTAATCAAGTTAATAAAATCTTCAACACACACACCCCTTTAATTAATTAACCCCCTTTCCTCGTTGCTGGAGTATGCTCTGACCGATCTTAGATCGGAATACCCAGAAACAACACTGGATCTCTAAACCCCACAAGAGGAACTTAACTAAAACTTTTCCCCATAACCAACGCACCGGCGTTGTTCGATAAATACCGAGGCATGTGGGCAAATTCCAAGTGTGGGCGCCGGGCTACCCAATCTGGGCACTGGTAGTTAAGTTATTGAACACTTACCTTTGATCCTAGACAGGTCCGTCATGTCTTCGAATGGAGCCACTGAAGGTATTATCGGTTAGGACATCCAGCTACCATAAGCGAAGATCACAAGTAAAAACTCTTAAAACTTACCAAGAGCACTTATAAAACCTAACATTCACTGGCATCTTTTGGGATTCACATCATATTTACATTTGAAGCATCTCTGATAAGTTGACTCCATAGGCACTGGTCCTATCTTGTACGCACTGCTAATAATCTGGGCCATTTGTTTGTTGAATGTTTGATTATAAATCATATCCGTGAATGCTTTATCTATTTCGTGAAGCTCTCAAATATTTGTCTATCTTTTAATTTTGGTGATAGCAACGTGGATTGCTTTGTCTTATGTTCAATTCATCACATTAATAATTTAAAATCACATTAACTCCTAAACAACACCCATCTGCATCCAAAAACATCTAAAAATTAACTTAAACATTGAGCCATAGAAAACTCTTTGTTAGGGACTACCCCCCTTGGCTTCGTTAGGAGTTAGGCTAAACAGAGGAGCTAGGAGTAGGTGACAGTACCTAGATCTGTGCTTGCCCCCAAGGTCACACCTCTCCCACTTTCTTAAGTGAGGAGACAACTTTCAGAAGATTTCTGCTGCTGGTGTGCAATAGGCGGATAACATACCAAAACTCTTGAATAGTCATAAAGCAAATCAGATCTTAGATTTCATCTTCAAGATGCATTCATAATGAATTCTTAGATTTATATTTATAACCCTTCATCAACTTCTAGAAGGTTTTACCTTCTAAGTCTTCATTGACTTTAGGGTTACTCTACAAGGGTCAAGACGTTACATAAATAAGGAGGGTTTCCAAATATAAAATATAAATTATTGTTAAGATGCCTTAGGAGGAGCTAATAAAGACAAGACTAAGGGTAGGTTGACACATCCAAGGAGGGGCGCTAGCATATACGATCAACAGGAGAGGGGTCAACACAAGACTAAACCAAACACAAAGCTAACCAAGAGGTTTAACAACAAGGTGATAAGACAACCCTTCTAACGACAAGGCAAGGTGGAAGACAACCCTTTTAACCATAAGGAAGGGAAAACAATTTTTTTTCTCTCTCAATGTATGTGGAGCACAATTGTTCCATACAATAAATGGAAGTTTTTTCACCACCATATAAGGAAGGTCCAAACTGGACGATGTGATCCACTGATTCTTTTGACCGCTCCTAAGGTTCAATGCGAGTGATTCCATCAAGGGGTGGCCAGTCCCTTCAGGAAACAACCTAGCTCAACCATCTCGAGGACCTATGAGAGGAGCATATCACACATCATCATCTTGGTTAATTGACCAAGATCCACCTGGTTAACTGACTAGGAATATACCAGCAGGATCTGCTTGGTCCCAGACTAGGATGTCTCCGTCTCTGCCTACAGAATCTACTTGGTCCTCATGAGCAAGAAACTGTCTGGTCCTAGACTAGAATGCCCTAGAGACAGACAGGGTCCCAAGCCACATGCTGGGGACTTTGCCATAGCTCTGACTTGCTTCGTCCCATACCAAGAACCCTAGTAGACTGTTGGGGGGCCTAGATACTTGCCAAGGACTCACACTGCCTAGTTAATTGACCAAGAACCCTAGTTAACTAACTAGGGTGCCATCCTCCTAGAGAATGGCTCTTGCAGCTGCATTATCTTTAACAATCTGCTTGTTGTTTCATTCTATTTTGATCCGTCCTTAAGTGTGCATAGAATGAAGTGTGCTATCCACTGTATGGACCTTGGAAGTTTTGGGTAAATAAAAAACTAGGAAAAAGGGCTTTTGGCCATATATTGCTTATATAGACTCATTTTGGTAGCTCCATGATAAGTGGTATTATGCCACCATTCTGCAAGAGGAAGCCATTGTGCCCATTGGTGTAGATTTTCGAAAACGAAGCATTTCAAATAGATTCCCAAACACGTATTGTCTACTTTTGTTTGACCTTCTGTTTGGGGGTGATAGGTTGCACCTTGAAGTTTAAATATTTCCTACCAAATGTTGCTTGAGAATGCAGAGTCTTGATCAAAGACAATGGAAGTTGACATGCATGTAACTTAAAAATTTGATTCGTGAAGACTTGGGAAACTATTGATGGTGTAAAAGGGTGTTATAAGGCACAAAAGTGAGCATATTTTGAAAGATGATCGATGACCACCATGATGATTGATTTATTACCAGCTCTAAGAAGCCCCACTATAAAATCCATATAGATATTTTCCATAAATGGGTCAAAATTGAAAGTGGCTACAAGCCCCTTAGTGACTTCACCATCTTTCCCTTGTGTCATTGGTAAGTGTCGTAGGCTGTAACAAATTTTTGGATGTCTGTTTTCATGCCTTCTGTTGGTGCTATATTTTTCAAATAGCTCGAGAAGAACATGTTCCTTGCTCAAAGCCTGAACAAATTGATCCTGGTCATGCTTTTAGGATCTTGTCATGGTCACAACCACCTCCCAAGGATCTGAATGATGGTACTTTGAAATGCTACGAGGAAGAAATGGAAGCGTATGATTTGATCGTAGAAGGTTATCTGTTCGTGGTTGAGATCGCCCTCATTGAAGAAATCAATGACTATGCTCCTCTCAGGGCCACAAACATGCACAATGTTTATTTTTTATTTTTTGATCTTGAGTAAATACCACTTGTGACACGCGGCAACACTCGAAGGGTTCAGGCTCGCTAAAACAATTTAAAAAATACCATTCTCTCGCGATCCTGAAACCACTTGATCGTCAAGGTTTTCTTGCGAGTACAAAAGGTTGTTAAACTGACTCGTCAAAGCTTGTCAAGCATCAAGTAAAATATAAGCGGTGGGAAAGATAGTCCGAACTAGTGGGTGGATGTATGAAAGATGCAGTGTGTGTATCAAATGGGAAGATCTCATGATCTCATGGATCGACAACTATAAAACATTTAGGTAATGAATGAAGCTCACATTTTATTTTGAGGTCTTAGATCCTGAAAGAAAACCGCCACAGACACGTGGCATGAGCCTGTAAGTTCAGGATCGCTAAAGCAGTTTACTAAATCCTGCCCTACATTGGTCTTGAAGCAGTAAACTGCTTATTACCTCGCTGCTCAAACTACTAATCTAAAGCATCATCTAGCCCATAGTCGGCTGCGACGTGTCCCTGTTCTAGTTTTGACTCAAACATTAAGTTACTGCCTACCTCTACTGACCCATGCCTATTATGTTCTTACACGTGGCATCTCGCATTAAATGGTGTCAAATTCCTTTATATAAGTCACCACGCTCTCATTTTTCAAATTCAAAATTCTCGGCTAAGCTTGTGCACTCCTATTACCTGCAAGGTATTACGCTCTATGTTACCCCCTCACAATCAAAAGCACAATTTCAACCTTTCTACCATGGAGGTGCCTTTGTCAACTGCCACCTCAGCAATTCCTTCAGATGCCTAGTCAACAATTCACTCTGAGGCCACCTCAGCCGCAAGGTCAACATCCAAATCAGAGGTGGTCTCGACATTCCAGGCCAAGGATGGGTACACATCACAATCTCCAGCAGCGCTAAAAAGGACATGCTGTTGAAAATTTTGTAACGGAAAGTCTAGTAACGTAGAAGATAGTTTGCATCTAATAGAATTTTGTTGTAACAATTTTGTAAGGCCTAAGGCTATAAATAGGGCTAGAGACCTCTTAAACAAGGGTCGACATTTGATTTGGGCAAGTGTAACTTCTTAAGTTTCTGTTTGATCGAGCTTGTGTTCCTGCGTATTTGCTATTTGAGAGCTTTCGAGATTCAAAGATTTTGATAGTTATAATATGTATTTCTTCTTTATGTTTACATCTCTTTCATGTCTATGTAGTTGGTTTTGGAGCATATAATACAAGCCCTAGGGGCATCCTTTTGTCCCTCATATGATTCAAATGTTGTGATGAATGTTTATTTTCTTGTGAGATGTTTTGAAATATTCATGATATGCTATTTGAAATAAAGATGTTGTCCCTGTGAGGATCTTGTTATTTCTGCCATTACTTTTGTTTTAGCTGGTGAATTCTATTTGCCCGGTACGCTTTCCATATTGTGAGAATTAGATTTACTTTCCAAGTACCTATCTTTCCTTTCATCCATTCACCTTCTCCAAAGTTTTTTGTTTGTATTATCAAAATTAATGCCCACCAATGCCCACATTGGTTGAGAGTCATTTTTGATTGACTTAGTTATAAGCAAGATATCAAGATAAGATATATTAACTTGATGCTCATTGAGTAGATTCTTTTAAAGCAATAATTTAAGTTTAATGATGCCTTGACATAGGTCCAAAACAACCTTGGAACATCTTAGGGAATAACATCTTTTCCGGGGCTGTTGTCGTGGATTGAAGAAACAAAATAATTTTCCTTGGGGACAACGACAATCACACGCTTTGATTCCATGAGGTGAACAAGAATCATATTTTTGGTTGTTAAATTCACCTGGTGACTCCACCAACACAAATCTGGCATCTAGGCGCAGGGACACTCGCCAAAATCCAAATCATGAAGAGTTCATAGCCTTGCAAGATCCTCTCTCTTGGACACACCGACGTGGAAAATACCAATCAACATCACCAGGTACTCCATATAGAAGCTGTTCTCCTTCTATTTGTGCTCCTCAATTTATTGAGTCTGAGTTTATCTTTGAAACTCCTAGGTTAGTTTCTCCCCACCGAACTCTTGCTACTCCCCTAGTTGAGTTCCATGACCCTCCTATCATAATCACTGAAAGTGGTGGTCATCTTCACAGCCAAACCCTCATAAACCTAAAGCCTTTATTACTCTAGAAGCCAAGAAATTAGTCTTTCAACACTTGATGTCTAGAGGAGGAGGAAGCGATGGAGGTGGCGGAGCCCCCCCCCACCACCTCCACCACGAGTTCATCGTTGGGTTGCAGCCTACCATGGACCCTTAAGACTACCTACACCTCTCAGTGATATGCTTGAGCACTACCTCAAACTCTTGCCCAAATATGATGGCAATAAAAGAACCTCTGCAAAAGAAATCATGGATCACTTTCAAGACTTTACCGAAAACATCTTTATGGAAAACGATGATGTTATATGAAAGTTTTTGCTCAATATTTGGAGGGAGATGTGTGAAAATGGTTTAGAGCGCTCTCTGCAGCCTCAATAGGAAGCATGAATGAGTTAGAAACTGCCTTCATGAAGAAGTGGGGAGTTAAGTGGGACAACTGCTATTATCTTACCGAGTTCTCAGCACTTAAGAAATATAACTCAAAAAATGTGGTTGAATTTATAACAAGATTCAATAAGCTATATTACATAATCCCTTAAGATATTAGACCTACTGAAGCAGCTGCCAAGGCTACTTATGCTGGGGCATTCCCGTTAGATTTTGCCATCATGCTGAGAGAAAGAAGGTCAACTTCTCTCCTAATAATGCAGGATGATGCAATTGATGTTGAAGGAAACATGAGAGCTGGCAGGAAAATTAAAATGGTCTATAAAGAAAAGGGAAAATCCAAAGATGAGGCAGGTACATCACGAGAAACTAAAGACTCACAATAATTCAAGATAGATGAGATGTCCCGAATTATAAAGAATTTATCTAATAATAATAAGATAACCATAATGGAGATTGATGGAAGCAACCTTAAAAGATCATCTCTAACTAGAAATCCCACTCAATTTAGACGACCATATAATCCACAGATGATGTATAGAGAGAAAAGGACCGAGGAGCAACCTCTCCAACTGCCTGTTAGTGAAAACAATAATAATCTGCTTGAGCCTCTAGAAGAGGATGCATATGAAGAACCAGAAGAGGAGATAAATTGTTTACATGACAAATCTAATACCATACATCTCACGCGAGATGATTATGAGAATTCATTGCTCTATAACGAAGCTGATTGTTATCAAGAAGGAAATGATGAATTTAATTAATCCTCTGCTCAGTACCAATTTTTTGCAGACACCCTTTTGGTTGAACTCCAAAGAAAATAAAACCCGAGGCCTAGATCTTCTCCACTTGGTCATTCTGCCAATCCTCCAATCACGAATCTCTTGCAAAGAAGTATGCTGATAAAACTCCACACACTTCTCCTGCTCCTAAATCCAATAACCCGTCCAAGGACAAAATCTGGGAAGACACCAAAGCCCCTATTTCACAACCCACTGATAAACCTCTTCCCAAAAGAATCAATCATGATTCTAAGGCTTCTAATAGGAATATTTCATCTTTCAATCTGGAGCAAGAATTGAGCAAGCTTAAGATCCTTGTTCCATTATTCGAATAGATTTTGCCATCATGCTGAGAGAAAGAAGGTCAACTTCTCTCCTAATAATGCAGGGTGATGCAATTGATGTTGAAGGAAACATGAGAGCTAGCGGGAAAATTAAAATGGTCTATTATACTGAATATAAAGAAAAGGGAAAATCCAAAGATGAGGCGGGTAAATTGCGAGAAACTAAAGACTCGCAATAATTCAAGATTGATGAGATGTCCCGAATTATAAAGAATTTATCTAATAATAATAAGATAACCATAATGGAGATTGATGGAAGCAACCCTAAAAGATCATCTCCAACTAGAAATACCACTCAGTTTAGATGACCATATAATCCACAGATGATGTATAGAGAGAAAAGGATCGAGGAGCAACCTCTCCGACTGCCTGTTAGTGAAAAACAATAATAATCTGCTTGAGCCTCTAGAAGAGGATGCATATGAAGAACTAGAAGAGGAGATAAATTGTTTACATGACAAATCTAATACCATACATCTCACGCGAGATGATTATGAGAATTCATTGCTCTATAACGAAGCTGATCGTTATCAAGAAGGAAATGATGAATTTAATCAATCCTCTGTTCAGTACCAATTTTTTGTAGACACCCTTTTGGCTGAACTCCAAGGGAAATAAGACTTGAGGCCTAGATCTTCTCCACTTGGTCATTCTGCCAATCCTCCAATCACGAATCTCTTGCAAAGAAGTATGCTGATAAAACTCCACACACTTCTCTTGCTCCTAAATCCAATAACCCGTCCAAGGACAAAATCCGGGAAGACACCAAAGCCCCTATTTCACAACCCACTGATAAACCTCTTCCCAAAAGAATCAATCATGATTCTAAGGCTTCTAAGAGGAATATTTCATCTTTCAATCTGGAGCAAGAATTGAGCAAGCTTAAGATCCTTGTTCCATTATTCGAATATATTTTGCCATCATGCTGAGAGAAAGAAGGTCAACTTATCTCCTAATAATGCAGGATGATGCAATTGATGTTGAAGGAAACATGAGAGCTGGTGGGAAAATTAAAATGGTCAATTATATTGAATATAAAGAAAAGGGAAAATCCAAAGATGAGGCGGGTACATCGCGTGACACTAAATACTCGCAATAATTCAAGATTGATGAGATGTCTTGAATTATAAAGAATTTATCTAACAATAATAAGATAACCATAATGGAGATTGATGGAAGCAACCCTAAAAGATCATCTCCAACTAGAAATCCCACTCAGTTTAGACGACCATATAATCCACCGATGATGTATAGAGAGAAAAGGACCAAGGAGCAACCTCTCCAACTGCCTGTTAGTGAAAACAATAATAATCTGCTTGAGCCTCTAGAAGAGGATGCATATGAAGAACCAGAAGAGGAGATAAATTGTTTACATGACACATCTAATACCATACATCTCACGCGAGATGATTATGAGAATTCATTTCTCTATAAAGAAGCTGATTGTTATCAAGAAGGAAATGATGAATTTAATCAATCCTCTGCTCAGTACCAATTTTTTGCAGACACCCTTTTGGCTGAACTCCAAAGGAAATAAGACCTGAGGCCTAGATCTTCTCCACCTGGTCATTCTACCAATCCTCCAATCACGAATCTCTTGCAAAGAAGTATGCTGATAAAACTCCACACACTTCTCCTACTCCTAAATCCAATAACCCGTCCAAGGACAAAATCCGGGAAGACACCAAAGCCCCTATTTCACAACTCACTGATAAACCTCTTCCCAAAAGAATCAATCATGATTCTAAGGCTTCTAATAGGGATATTTCATCTTTCAATCTGGAGCAAGAATTGAGCAAGCTTAAGATCCTTGTTCCATTATTCGAATAGTTAAAAACCATGCATATCAGAAATAATTGATAAATTACCCCATCATGCTGAAGCATCTGACCAACAAGATACTATTAACTTAACTGATGAATCCCCTGCTATTTGACGTAGCCCCCATGCGGATAATAAAGAAGAACCCACTGCTCGTTTTTATGTTACGCTCATTGTCCATGATAAGTTATTGCATAACTGCATGCTTGATTCTAGGTATTCACAGAACTTGATGCCGAAAATCATCATTGAAGAACTTGGATTGAAAATAACCATGCCCTATTACGATCTCTACAGTTTCGATTTTAGAAAGGTGAAATGTATGGGGATGATAAGAGACCTTGTAGTCACGCTGGCCCAATTACCTACTAAAAGTATAATGATGGACGTAGCGATAGTTGATGTACTAGCCAAGTACGGGATGCTCCTATCTAGAAGCTAGGCCAAGAAGTTGGGAGGTACCATGCAGATGGACATTAAGTATGCTACTGTACCAATGTTTGTGGGGGAAACCAAGAGGCTGTATCGAGAAGCTAAGTTTGCTTATGTCATAAGCAACCAAAATAGCCCAAAAAACTATCCTCTGTATGCTACAGATGAAGTCATGGGTTGTTGCATCCTCTCCCTAAATGAAGCCTTTGAAGAAGAATATCCAAGTCTCCAATTACAAAACCCACTAAAAGTCAAAACAATAAGGTTTGGAAGCTATATTTTGATGGGGATTTGGCTAAAGATGAATTAAGGGTTGGTGCCTTGTTATTTCCTCCATCCGGTGAAGAAATTACTTTATCTTACAAACTGGAGTTTGAGACTACCAATAATGTTGTTGAGTATGAGGCTCTCATCCTTGGATTGCAGGCTGCTAAGCAATTAAAGGTTACTAAACAAGTCGTCTTTGGAGACCCATAGTTGGTTGTAAATCAAATCAGAGGATTTTATCATAAGAAACACCCAAGGCTCTAAGCCTACAAGAATGTTGTTTGGGAAATTGTAGAAAATTACTTTCATTCTTTCAACATAACTTTCATACTTAGAGATCTTAATCAACAAGCTGATTCATTAGGTTTGGCAGCTAGTACATTTAAAGCATCAAAGCAACCAAAGTTGAAGTATGAGTTTGAAATGCATTATCGTCCCTCTGTTCCAGATAATGTTAAGCATTGACAAGTCTTTGAGGATGATACACAGATTAAACGGTTCCTGGAACTAATTGATGAGTTTTCAGTCATCAATATCGATCCCAGAAACGAAGATGATGCTGCTGACCTGTTGCAAACAGACAAAGCAGAAGTTCCAGAGATGGTGCCTCAGATCGGTGGCCACAAAATCCTGTAGCTTAAGAATAACTTCATTCCAAAGGGGTTAGTACTGCTAGAATAGTTGCTTGACAAGAACGATGTAGCGATCAAACCCGTTGTTTACCCAACAATAGAAGCTGTTGAAGAAATCAATATTGGTACTCCCGAGGATCCCAAGTATATCAAGATTTTTGAGTCCTTGTCAAATGAACATAAGCACAGGTAAGCATCTTTATTTAAAGAATACCTTGATGTTTTCACCTAGAAATATGAAGATTTAAAAACTTATGATACAATGCTAATTCAACATAGAATCCCGCTCAAACCAGATGCTAAACTAGTTAAGCAAAAGTTGAGGCAAATGAACCCTATGTTGCCCCTTGTCATCGAAAAAGAGGTTAGGAAATTGCTAGATGCTAAAATTATTCTTCATCTCTGATACTCTGATTGGGTAGCTAATCTTGTGCTAGTAAGGAAAAAGAGTGGTGAAATTCGCTTATGCGTAGATTTCAAGAACTTGAATAAGTGTTCCTTGAAAGAGAACTACCCTTTGCCCAAAATAGATCACATCCTGCAAAAAGTGGTAGGGTCAACCAAAATCTCTATGATGGATGGATTCTCAGGCTATAACTAGATAGTAGTGCATCTTGATGATTGAGGAAAAACTGCCTTCACCACCCCTTGGGGCACGTTTATGTACGACAAAATGCCATTTGGCCTTGTAAATGCTGGAG
Organism: Pseudotsuga menziesii; assembly: GCA_001517045.1. Taxonomy (NCBI): domain Eukaryota; kingdom Viridiplantae; phylum Streptophyta; class Pinopsida; order Pinales; family Pinaceae; genus Pseudotsuga; species Pseudotsuga menziesii. The sequence continues at coordinate 185,113 of LPNX011106698.1, read as the reverse complement.
TCACTTTCCAAAGGGCCATGGATATAGCATTTGTAGGGGAGAAGGACAAGTTCATTGTTATATACTTAGATGACATGACCATATTTTCAAAATTTGATGACGAACACTTGAAGCATCTTGAACAAACTTTTTGAAAATGCAAAAAGTTTGGCCTATCATTTAACCCTAAGAAATCCTTCTTTGCCATGAAAGAAGAAAAATTGTTAGGTCATAATACATATCATGTCCAAAGATGGTGTCAGAATAGATCCTGACAAAGTAGATGCTATAAATTTGATAGACCTTCCTAGAAACAAAAAAGAAGTGCAGTCCTTCATTGATAAGGTTAATTTTCTCAGAGATTCATCCCTAACTTTGCAAAATTTTTGAAAAAGATTAATGATATGCTAAAAAAGGATGCTGAGATAAAATGGACTAATGAAGCCAGAGCCTCTTTTAAACAAATTAAGAATGCTTTGGGTCAAGCTCATGTTATGACTCGTCCAAATTATTCTAAAGACCTAATTTTTGCTTTCGCATCCGAAGTAACTATTGTGGTTGTCCTTTTACAAAAGAATGATGTAGGTCAAGAACAACCCATTGCTTTTTTTAGTCGGGCATTGCAAGATGCTGAGTTAAAATATAGTACCATGGAAAAATAGGCTTATGCATTAGTTAAAGCGCTCAAATCTTTCGGAGATTATATTTTGCACTAAAAAATTATTGCTTATGTTCCAGGAAGTACCATTAAAGAAATCCTCTATCAGCCAGGAAACAAAGGCAGAAGAGGAAAATGGATTACAAAGATACAAGGATACGATCTAGAAATTAATCCAACCAAACTAGTCAAAGGCTAGGTCTTAACCAAGCTACTGGTTGATTCTAATTGTAAATCATTGGCAATCAATCTCCTGGATCAAATCATAGTTGATGAAGAAGAAGGTAGTCATCAAACCCTTCCACTTCATATTAATGATAAGTTTCCCAGTTTGAGTGGTACAAGGACATTGTGTTTTATCTCCAAATTTTAATCTGTCCCCCAGAGCTTGACAAAGCCAAAATGAGGTCTCTCAAGCTAAAAGCTGTCAAGTATTGTATTCTCGATGGCTATTTATTTTGGAAGGATCCTCTTGGGATTCTCCTAAACTGTGTGGTTGAAGAAGAAACTGAGGGTTTAATTTTTGGAATTTCACAAAGGCATTTGTGGAGTAGATCATGCATGGCGAGCGACCGTCTATAAGGGGTCCTCAAAGCTGTGTATTATTGGCCTACCCTATTCGCTAGTGCAAATAAGATTGTTAGAGCTTGCATGGAATGTCCATTGTTTGCAGGAAAATAGAAGCTCCGACCTCTACCACTCAAACCCATCAAGGTTGAAGCACCATTTCAACAGTGGGGATTAGACTTTATTGGTGAGATCAATCCAAACTCCAATAGACAACACAAATGGATCCTTACTGCCACTGATTACTTCACCAAATGGGTTGAGGCTATACCAACTAGAAGTGCAAATGATACTGTCATCATGAAATTCTTAGAGAAAAATATTTTTGGCGAGATTTGGTTGTCCTAGAAAGATCATCATAGGTGATGCACTGACTTTTAAATATGCCAAAATGGTGAATTTTGATCAAGATTATAATATCAAGCTGCCTCACTCATCGTCCTACTATCCGTAGGGAAATGGATTGGCAGAATCCTTAAATAAAAGCTTACTTACTATCATCAAGAAGATACTTGACCAGAATAAAAAGGATTGGGACTCACATCTTAAATATGCTTTACGGGCTGATAGAATCAATGTCAAGGGAGCCATAAGCACCTCGCATTTCTAGGTAGTTTATGGTAAAGAGGCAATTCTTCCCATTCAACTCGGATTACCGGTCATGAAGTTGTTACAGCCCGAGCAAGATGAACCAAATGATATGGAAAGAAGGATTCATCCACTGATTGGAGTACATCAAGTTAGAGAACAACTAGATAATACCACAATGCTCCACCAAGACAAAGCTCCAGAAGTAGTAAGATATTTTCAGCTTGGTGACTTAGTTCTGAAATGGGATGTTAGGAGAGAAGAAAAACTGAAGCATGGAAAGTTCGATAATCTTTGGATAGGTCCGTTTATAGTGATCACGGTGCAAGATAACAACACATGAACTAGCACATCTAGATGGTGACTTACTAGGAAATCCTGTGAATGGAAGGTTTCTCAAACGCTTCTTCCATTATTGATTCCTTACTCTTTTTGAGATTTTTGTACTATATGTAAAAGAGTTTTTCATTTTCTTTTGATGCTCTGGTAGTAAAGTTGGATTTTATTTAATTATTCAATGTTAATCTTTCTGTTCTAAGAATTGTGGAAAATAAGGTTTCGAGGAGGGAAACATTGAGAGTACTAAGACTCCAAAGCCCGATGGACTAAAGCACAGGTCTACTGTTCTCAGCTTCCCTCGGAGGAAGAGATTGCCCCCGCTGAAGCTGATGTTGGTGTTGTATTTTTCAAGCAGCTCGAGAAGAACCTGTTCCCTGCTCAAAGCTACCCAAATTGATCCTTGTCATGCTGTGAAGATCGTGTCATGGTCACAACTACCTCCCAAGGAGGTGCATGATGGTACTTTGAAATGCTATGAGCAAGAAATGGAAGTGTATGATGTGATCGCTGAAGGTTATCTGTTTGTGGCTGAGATTGCCGTCATTGAAGAATTCAAAGGTTATGATTTGCTTAGGGTCACAAACATGCACAATGTTTATTTTTTACTTTGTGATCCTAAGTAAATACTGCTTGTGACTTGTGACAACACCTAAGGGGTTAAGGATTACTAAAGTAGTTTCAGAAATACCTTTCTCTCGTGATCCTAAAACCACTTGCTCGTCAAGGTTTTGCTGCACGTACAAAAAGCTGTTAAGCCGACTGTCAAAGCTTGTCAGGTGTTAGGTGAAATATAAGTGATGGGCTAGATCGTCAAAACTAACGTGTGGATGTATGAAAGATGCAGTGCGTGTGTTAAATGGGAAGATCTCCTGATCTCATGGATCGACGACTACAAAGCATCCAGGTAATGAAAGAAGCTCATGTTTTATTTTGAGGTCTTGGACCTTGAATGAAAACTGCCACAAACACGTGGCATGCGTCTGTAAATTCAGGATCGCTAAAGCAGTTTACTAAATCCTGCCCTCCATCAATCTTGAAGTAGTAAACCGCCTATTATCTTGATGCTCAAACCAACAATCTAAAGCATCATCCAACCCATAGCCTACCGCTACGTGCCCCCGCTCCAGTAACAACTCAAACATTAAGTTACCACCTACCTCCAACGACCCACTCCTATTATGTTCTTCCACGTGGCATCACGCATTAAATTCCTTTAAATATGTCACTGCGCTCTCATTTTTCAGATTCAAAATTCTCGGCTAAGCTTGTGCGCTCCTGTTACCCACAAGGTATTACCCTCTAGGTTACCCCCTCGCAATCAAAATCACAATTTCAATCTCTTTACCAAGGAGGTGCCTTTGTCAGCTGCTACTTCAACAAGTTCCTCAACTGCCTGGTCAACAATTCGCTTAGACGCCACCTCAGTCGCAAGGTCAACATCCAAGTTAGAGGCGGTCCCAAGATTCTAGGCTGAGGACGGGTACACATCACAGTCGCCCGCAGCGCTAAGAAGGGCATGTAGTTGAAAATTCTGTAACAGAAAGTCTAGTAACATAAAACATAGTTGTCATCTAACATAATTTTGTAAGGCCTAAGGCTATAAATAGGGCTAGAGACCTCTTAAACAAGGGTCGACATTTGATTTGGGCAAAGTGTAACTTCTCAAGTTTTCGTTTGATCAAGCTTGTGTTCCTGCATATTTGCTGTTTGAGAGCACTGGGGATTTGATTTTGATAGTTACAGTCTGTATATCTTCCTTATGTTTACATCTCTTTCATGTCTATGTGATTGGTTTTGGAGCATACAATACAAGCCCTAGAGGCAACCTTTTGTCCCTCATTTGATTCAAATGTTGTGAGGAATGTTTATTTTCCTGTGATATGTTGTGAAATATTCATGATATGTGATTTGAAATAAAGATGTTCTTCTTGTGAGGATCTTGTTATTTCTGCCATTACATTTGTTTTAGTTGTTGAATTCTATTTGCTCAGTACACTTTCAATATTATGAGAGTTAGATTTACTTTCCAAGTACCTATCTCTCATTTCATCCATTCACATTCTCCATAAGTTCTATGTTAGTATTATCAAAATTAATGCTCACCAATGCCCACATTGTTTGAGAGTCATTTTTGATTGACCTGGTTACAAGCAAGATATCAAAATAAGATATATTAACCTGTTGCTCATTGAGCAGAATCTTTTAAAGCAACAATTCAAGTTTACTGATGCCCTGGCATAGTTCCAAAACTACCTTGGAACATCTCAGGGAATAACACCTTAAAAGAATGAGCGCTTAATACTTTCTTAGGTTTTATGAAAGTCTGAGTGACTTGCTATGGTGATGAATGTAACTCATCTAAGATTCGTTATCTTAAGGTTGAATTTGATGCCAGAAAATGCTATCTTTATACTGCAAGGTATCTTGGTTTTGTAATGTATTTTGGTTTTGTCTAGCCTATACCAAATTTCCAAATTATGATAGCAAATGGTGGTACGATGAAATGTGGGGGCCGATGTGAAAATGTGAAACTCCAAATGGGTGACTACCATCTCAAATTGGTGACTACATGTTCGCTATTGAAATGGGTAGTTGTGATATAGTTCTGGGGGTGGAATGGTTATGGACTATGGGACTTGTCATTGTGGATATCAAGGACCTATATATTAACTTCGCTAAGGAAGAGCACAAACATCATTGCAAGGAGCTCACTTTAAGTTCTTTGGAAATTATCACCCACCATTGTATGGAGAAGCTATTAAAGAAAGGCCGCTTAGGTAATATTGTACAATTCAATGCCATCCAAGTAGTGGACACACCCTGATAGGACATTCACCCTTACTTGTAACTAGTTCACTCTAAACATCAACAAGTTTTTGAAACACCCAAGGATTTACTAATGGCTCGTGGGAAACATGACCATGGTATTCCACTAATTCCAGGGAGTTAGCTCCCCAATGTATGGCCTTATCGACACCCATTTGCACAAAATAATGAAATAAAAAAAATCATTCAAGTGTTGTTGGAGGTTGGCATCATTCGTCCTAGTACAAACCTTTATTCCTCACCAATGGTTATGGTATTGAAACATGAAGGCACTTGGTGCATGTATCTTGATTTTTAGGCTCTCAATGAGTTGACTATCAAGGATAAATTTCCTTTCCCAGTCATTGACGATCTCTTGGATGAGCCTCATGGAGACAAGTTCTTCACTAAATTGGACCTTCATTCAAGATACCATTAAATGAGGATGAAAGAAATAGACATCTGTAAGACAACTTTCTGCACCCGTGAGGGTCAATTTGAGTTTTTAGTGATTCCTTTTGGCCTTTGCAATGCTCCGTCCACCTTGTTACCACACAAATTAGCACCATTCCGATAGGTCACGAAGTTTGGTGCTTAGATTGGCAACTAATCAGGAGATGCACCTATTGTCACCACAATGCACTCTCCTCTCTCTTCAGGCTTGCTCCTTTGGCCACAAGAGGCTTCCCAAATTCAGATAGAAGTAGCCCTGTAAAGTATACCATCGAGAACAATTTTAAGTTCTGCATATAACCAAGATACATTGCAGTATAACCCTTGGCCACAGGAGGCTTCCCAAATTTAGATAGAAGTAGCCCTGTAAAGTACACCATCGAGAACAATTTTGAGTTTTGCGTATAACCAAGATACATTGCAGTATAACCCAAATCTCTATAAAGTTGTAAAAAGGTGCCATTCACCATCTATTCTTGATGTGCTTCCTTGAGCCAACCTGGTAGTAGCAAGGATAATATGAATAGAGAATCCTCCACCTCAAATTGCCTAAACAACACATCAACCACCACATTTTCTCTACCCTTCTTATATATAATCTCATAATCATATCCTAGCAACTTGGCAACCCACTTATGGTGCTTTGGTGATGACAACCTTTGTTCAAGGAAATATTTTAAACTACGATAGTCAATCTTGATTTGGAAATGCCTCCCTCTTAGATATGGGCGCCATGTTTTAATTGCATGATGGATTGCCATCATCTCATTTTCATATGTAGATTTACCCAAATTTCTATTACATAACTACTTATAGTTATTGGTGAAGGCCAAAGGACACCCTTCTTACATCAATATTGCTCCAAGACCTCTTCCTAAGGCATCACATTCTAAGACAAGTCTTAGTGAAATTAGGCATTTCTTTTTTTTGTTGGCAAAGTGGTGGAACCCCCCTGACTAGCAGGGTTGCCATTGGCTAAGAAACCACGAACCAGGGGCATCTAAGCTGTCAAAATCACCCAGGGATCGCACCCGGCCTGGACCGCACCAACCCTTAACATGGTTGGATTTTTTGGTATCCGACGAGATTAGAACCAACGACCTTTTAACTTAGGGGGCGTCTTAACCATACCCCGCCACCAACTGTTCTACATCTCGCAGATTAGTGAAATCAGGCATTGCTAATATTGGAGTAGTGCACAATGCACATGGCATCCTTTAAGGCGAGATGGCTTGCTCAACATCTTTGCCTAGACAAGGCATTCTTTTTTAGCAAGGATGTTAAAAGAGCTACAATTTTGCCATAATTTTTCACAGAATTTCTATAGTAGCTTGTAAGTCCTTGGAATCCACGTAAGCTCTTGAGAATCTTGGGGCATGGCTAATCTTACATAGCTGCCACTTTCTTTAGTTCCACTCGCACTCTGTCTTGACTTACAATGTGACCTAAGTATTTAACCTCGATAACCCCAAAACAGATTTAGAACGCTTCACAAATAATTGGTGGTCCCTTAATAATTTCAAGGCACAATCGACATGCTTGAGTTGGCATTCCCATTGTAACGAACATAAATAATAAAATAATTAAATAATGTATAAGTTAGGTTAGTATGAAAGGAGGCGTCTCCTCATCATGAATGTCCAAGCCATATTTAAGGCCAAGACATCTTTGTAATATTCATCATCTAATATATATTATTCTTATTTTACTATCAAACATGAAAGTCGGATTCGACTATTAACCGACCAACCGGATACGACTGCTCCAAGTGGTATCAGAGCTATACGGCCTTGGCCATATTTACACTTTGTGTAAATTTAGTTTTTAAGCTTTCCCTAAAATATAGGGCATTGTCCTAAAAACAAGAGAAAAAATAAAATATTAAAAAAAAGTAAAGAAAAGAAAAGAAAGAAAAAAGTTAAAAAAGTAAGAAAAAACAAAAGAAAGGAAAAAGAAAGTAAAAAAAGAAAAGATAAAGTAAAACCAACACATGGTTTTGCTTTCCAACTTCAACCCAGGTTTTGCTTTGACTTGAATTATTATAATATATTTATGATAGTTCAATTTTTTGTTTTATTATATAAAATAATAAAATAAAATTTTATTATATAATAATTAATTATTATTCCTTGAACCTCACCATCTTTCGGAAAAAAAATTTCACACCTCACAAGCCAAAATAACTTCGAAGTACACACCTCTGCATATATAAGGTCCAAGACCATGGCAGAGCTAAAAGAGAAAATCGAAAAAATGGAGAAGGACATCAAGTCTCTTGTCGCTAACCAAAAAGGATTGAAGGAAGAGATGCAAAATAACAACACAATTCTCAAAGACGAGCTTGTTTTGGTACTAGAAAGAAGGCTGGATGACAAGTTTGACATCTTGAGCGAAAAACAAAAAGACCTGGATGACAAAATGAGTACCATGACTCAAAACATAAACACCTTAACACAGAACATGAGCACCATGACGCAGAACCATAATACATTAATCGAGATGTTACAAAAGTTCATACCCAGTCCAGGCCAAGTCAGCAGTCTTGACATGTTAGATGCCTCATTTCATGTTGCCACCCAGGGAACACTTGCAAAGAATCAAGAAGAATTGCAAAAAGAAATAAAGATTAAAAATGCGACGCTTAAGCAAGAGATAGAAACAAAAGCACTGCTAGATATGGAGGCACAATTAAACAACAAAATAGATGCTATCAGTAAGATAGTAGAGAATAAAAAGGCTAAAAATCACCACCAACAACGAAGCAGTTCAAATATGTCACTTTCGTCGTCCAGTAGTTCTGAGCCACCATCAAACCGTAAGGCAAAAAGAAATCAATATCGTCCTCACAAAGTGTACCCACCTAAGGCAAAAATAGAATTGTCGAAATACAATGGGAGTGAAGACCAATGTGTTGTTTGGCTAAACAAAGCAGAAAAATACTTCGACATTTACAATATTCAATCTGACGAGGAGAAGGTGAAATATGCGTCAATGCATATGGAAGGGTACACCTATAATTGGTACTTATGGTGGAAGAGAGATAATTTTACCTACACCTGGAACTTGTTCAAAAATGATTTTTTTAGTAAGTTTCAAGGAATCCAAGAAGATGAATTTTTCTGTAAACTTACCAGATTACAACAAGTTGGAAGCATTGAGGAATTCACACATCAGTGGGAATCCTTATCGACACGATTATTTGGGTTGTTTGACAAGCAAAGACTCGAAACCTATTTAGGAGGTCTTAAACAATACCTCCAAAGAGAGTTAAAGTTGCATGACATACCTAACGTAGAAGTAGCAAGACATAAAGCAAAAGCCGCAGAACACAAATTGGAAGGGATTAAAACAAGAGGCGATAACCATTATCGGCAAGAAAAAGAGACACAATGTAGGTACTATGTAGATACTTGGTCACCCGATCATCAATGCCACAAACCTCAATCATATGCCTATGAAATGGAAAATAGATCGAAGTCATCTAACAATTACTTTGATAATATAAAAAAGAAGAAAAACATATGTCGTCGATGCGGTGATGACTGGACCTCTGGTTATAAATGTAGGAACAATCAGACAATATAGTGCAAAATCATCAATGGAGAGGAAGTGCAAGTCTCTGCTCAAGAGACCTCGTCCGTTTCTAATACCGACACCGAGTTAGAATGAAGAACAACATTAGGAAAATACTTAAGCTTTGAGGACAAAGCTCCCTTAAAGGGAGTGGCAATGTAACGAACATAAATAAGAAAATAATTAAATAATTAAATAATGTATAAGTTAGGTTAGTATGAAAGGAGGCGTCTCCTCATCATGAATGTCCAAGCCATATTTGAGGCCAAGACATCTTTGTAATATTCATCATCTAATATATATTATTCTTATTTTACTATCAAACATGAAAGTCGGATTCGACTATTAACCGACCAACCGGATACGACTGCTCCACCCATGTTGTGTTGTAGATCAAGATATCATCAAAGAAGACCAACACAAAATTGGAGGAAAGGTTGGAAGATCTTGTTCATGAGGCTCTAAAAGGTGTGTTACACCTCAGATCCTTTGCAATGCACCCTACTAGATGTGCCAAAGAGGGCAGTCCCTTTTCTGTTGTAAAAGGCTAAGTTGGGGTTCCTTTATGTAAAAGTGTTGGTCTTGTGGGGTTCTGAAATTATGAAAATATGCCATGTCACACTAAGTTTAATCTATATTGTCTCATTAATGATTGTTGACAAAGTATGTTGGGTTAGTATAGACTCTAGAGTTAAGAGGTAAGGGTTGAAAACAATTATGAAAGATTTAGATTCTTGTGCACACACAATAAATGAATGATGTAGTAGTAAAAATCTTAAATTTATAAAAGAATTTATTAAAAGAATTTATAATTGAGTGAATATATTAATAATTTTTTTATATTTAATAATAAATTTAAAGTTCACAAACTAACTAAAATTATAATTAAATAATAAAATTGTAATAATATTAAAAAACTATTGATATAATATAATATGTAATAATATAATAATGTAATATTTAATATTATAATAAAAAACTATTGTAATAATATAAACATATAATTAATATGTAACAATATAATAATATACAAGTTAATAGCAAAATAATATAATATAAAATTATTGTAATAATGGTCATGTATTATATGGTAGATATAAAACTATTGAAGAGCTATAATATAATATGTAACACTATAATATTTAATAACATAATAATTTAATATAAAACTATTGTAATAATGGTCACGTATTATATGGTTAGTTAGGTTGTATATAATATATAACATTAGTTGTCAAGTCTTATTAGTGCGATTGGTTTCAAGGATTCCGTTTGTTGGGTGGTCTAGGGTTTGAAACTTTGTGCTAGTGGGAGGAGACACCGAAAATCTAGCCATGTTAAGTGTTGGTGCAGTCCAGGATGGGTGTGATTCCTGGGTGATTTTGACAGCTTAGATGCCCTTGGGTCATGATTTTTCAGACCACAGGCTAACCGTGTAGGACAAAGGTTCTCTTACCAACCAAAAAATATATAATATTAGTTATAATTATAGTACATGATATAATATTAGTTATAATTATAAAAATATAATATTAGTTATAATTATCAATGTTACAAATATCGTGTCGGCGAATATATCGCCGAGGGTCCAAAAAGAAATTATCGGATTTATTGGCGAAAATATCGGCAAACATCGGCAATATATCGACAAAATAAAAAATACAAAAATATTAAAAAAATACAAAAATACAAAAAATCACAATACATTTGAAAAAATCGGCAGATATCGCGAAAAATTGGCAAATATCGCGAAAAAATCAGGAAAAATCGCCAAAAAATCGGGGAAAATATCGGGGCGATATATTGCTGATATATCGCCAGTGAGTTAACATCGCGATATATCGCAATGTTGTCGATATATCGGCGATGTTTGTAACACTGATAATTATAGTACATAGTATAATATTAGTTATAATTATAGATATAATACAATATATTAGTAAACTTATTTTGCTAGTTAGTTAGTATATAATATAATATATTAGTGTTTTAGTGAGGTATTAGTTATAACATTATATGGTATAAGTTAGTTCTTTTATATATATTAACTTTTAAGTTTCATGGTCATGGTCATCATCCAAGGATGCAACCAGTTGACTTGTAAAATGATAAATCGAAGTAGATAGGTTAACCTAATGTTTGTTAGGATTTATATGTATATGACCCAAATATCTGGTTACATATGATTTCTCCTGTTTGTAGGTACCGACTTTAGGAAGTCAGGGAAACAAGTCAGTTTGAAATTGTCATATTTATCATGCCATAGGTATGGTATAAGTTAGTTGTTTTATATATATATATATAAAGTTACATGGTCATGGTCATCATCCAAGGATGCAACCAGTTGAATAGTAAAATGATAAATCGAAGTAGATAGGTTAACCTCATGTTTGTTAGGATTCATATGTATATGACCCAAATATCTGGTTACATATGATTTCTCCTGTTTGTAGGTACCAACCGACTTTAGGAAGTCAGGGAAACAAGTCAGTTCGAAATTGTCATATTTATCATGCCATAGGTAGATTGAATGGGACATGTTTAGGGTGTTAGCATAGGGAGTTTTGTCAGGGTAGCATTTAATTTCTATCATGTTGAAAGGATCAGATAATGTTTTTATTTGCCAACCTACAATTTCTTGTATTCAAATTTGGCCCCCTTTTTCGCGAGGTTTCCACTAGACATGCTCCACTTTAATAATTTATGTCATTTGTCACAGTATGTTCTATAGCTTAAATACTTTTGTTGGCATAATTAATTTGTCTGCATGAAATTTATTCAGAACAATAATTTGTGCAAGTTTAAGTTCCTCTGTCATGGGAGTCTTTGATAGGAAAGATGTTATATTTCAAAACTGCATTTCACACTCCCTGTTTGCAGGAAAAGGGGAAAACATATGAATAGTTGTACTTTTTTATGCCATTCTGAGATACATCAATCTTCAGCCATTTATCTAATCATGACTATTGTTATGGCTTATTTATATTTCAAGTGGATTGGAATGGGAAACAAAGAATTACTTGAATATTTTAAAGGCTACAAGGCAATGAAGGCAAGACATGCATATGGGCCTCAAGGACATCGAGGAATGAGTATGCTTATATTTGAGAATGCATCAATGGGGTATTTAGAGGCAGAGCGATTACACCAACATTTTGTGGAGGAAGGGAGGGACAGAGATGCCTGGGAGAGACGTCGCGTATTATTTTATCCGGGCGGGAAGCGTGTACTGTATGGCTACATAGCAACCAAAGAGGATATGGAAATTTTCAACAGACATTCTAAAGGTTTGTATTCTCAGTTATCCATATCATATGTAGATTCACTTGTGTTACAATAAAAAAGGCATTAAATGTAGATTCACTTGTGTTACAATAAAAAAGGCATTAATGTTGTGCATAAATTTGGAGGGAAGGAACAGTTCAACTTACATCTTCATGATTATGTGTTAAAACTATAGATATGCCTAGGGTTGATGTATTTAGACAAACTAAATAGACTTGCAGCTCATGATGCTTTGCTTGTAAAAGCACTCAACTTATATTGAATTGTTATAGGTGTCAGGTGCGTGATTTATCATAATTAATTTATGATACCTTTATTCTAGCATGAAAGATGCCTTCTGATTCTGTATAATAACCTTAACCCAGGGAAAGCAGGACTGAAATACGAAATCAAGGCATATCAGTCAATGGTTGCAGAGCCTATGCAGCAAATGGACGAGGATAATAAAAAATTGATTTGGTTTAAGAGTAGAGTTGCCAAACAACAGCAGCATAGTAAAACACTGGAAGAAACTGTCAGCTTAGTAGGAAGAAAGTTGCAAATGAAGGAAAAGGAAATTAAGATAATTAGACAGAGGGCTTCAGAGCAGCACGAAGAAAGCAAAAGAGAGGTATGCATATTCATTACCTGAAAGTGTTATGCTCTATAAATGTCATATTTTGCATATTATTTGTCTGAACCTACTATTGTTAATGGTAGATAGATAATTTATTGTCCAACTAGGTGTGATTTTTTTGTCAGTTCAGTATAAAGTTTGGGTGGAAATATCTAAAAATTATTGGGTCTATTTTGTTGGCTATTGAAAATTGTGGGCAGATGGATTATTTGGAAAAATGTTATAAGGAACAAATAGATCAGCTGTTTGAAGATATCATGAAAAGAGAGCATGCTTTAGAGAAGATGCAAGGGGAGTTCAAAAAATCACATATGGATCGTTGCCATCAGCTTGAAGTGGATTGTGCCATGCTCCCCAAAGATACAGAAAATGGGAAGGACGAACAAGAACAACAAGCCAAGTAATGTTTGCCCACTCATTGAATCCCAGCTTTGATTACAGACCTATTTGATTAGTACTAGTTCAAGCTTTAATTACTTATGGTTATACTGTACTTGTTATGATTGATTATGGAATACACACTACTCTAGTTATAGCTTACATATCACAATCGACCTGTTTAGTGATCTAATGGTAATAGTTCAAGTATAAGTATGATTTACTAATAGCACATGTATAAATCTGTCTTGTTATCTTACACTCTCCTTGTAACATCAATCTCACCTGTTTCTCTGTTCTATCTATCCCATTGATTACACTCGTTGTAATGCTCTATCATTTTATTCTGCAATGTATCTTGAATTAATAGATTAGAAACAACAATTTTGTGTTATTCAACATTACTGGAGCAAAGAATTGCTGCATGAATGTGTAAACAGATAAAAGACTTTTCTGCCAAGAATGGAATTGGGGAAGTTCTTTCATGTTGTAGTTTTGGCAGTTAAACCGGGTATCTAGAAAGATCTGCTTTCAAAAGATGAGATTTATTTTCAAAGGTTCTGAAGGTGACATTTTCTAGTGGTACATGATCATATGACTGTTGGAATAAATTAATGTTGCATTAAAAGTTGAATGGTTCGAAATAACAGTCAATGGCTAATGATTCAAAGATAATGAAGTGTGGCTGGAGGATAGTGAAGGGGCTCGAGGTGGCTTGCTGCCCACTAATGGCTAGGGTTAGAGCTCTAGCTCGAGGAAAGTGGCAACACTCGATAAAGTGTTCTTAGGAGTCCTAGTGTTATAGTGTTATGATATTATATTTAAGGAAAAAATTCTATTCTCCAGTTTTGTTTGTATGGTGATAACATCCCTGAAGGGTACAATCAAGTATTTAGTATCAATTTCAACTACCCGAATGAATGGGAGCCATAGCGTTGAAAAGAGAACCATTGGTGGTTGGAAAGCTATTTTGATCTTGAAAACAGATGTAGAAGAACCATTGGTGGTTGGAAAGCTATTTCGGTCTTGAAAACAGATGCAGAAATGCTGATCTTGGGATTGGGATATTAAAAAAATTCAATACTTTAGTTATTCCAATTATTCTTTACTGTTGATATGAAGTTTGGACCTCCAATGTCCCTCGTGAGATTTGGAATCATATCGAGCAAATCTGAAAATGCTTCATAATCTATAATTTTAAAATTAAATTCCACATTCCTTACCCCATTCTCTTAATTGAAGCTGGTTGTACTGTTGTGGAGTTTAAAGCCATGGTTAATTATTTAGATTACAAGCATAAATTGCTCACGTTGAACAAATACAGGCTCCGCGTTATTTGCTTCTAGTATGAGTGGTGGCCACCACATAGTTAAACTAGTTTGGGCAAGAGATTATGAGGCTTGACTTAATTATTGGAACATAAAAGAAGACAATTGGATTGGTTATATCAAGGGCATAGTTTTTTTTTGTATGTTTGAGTGCTCTGTGATTTGTTGGGCGAACCTTTGGTCTGAGAAACCACGAGCCAAGGGCATCTAAGCCGTCAAAATCACCCAGGGATCGCACCAGTCTTGGACTGCACCAACCCTTAGCATGGTTGGATTTAAATGCCGCCTCCCAGGAGCAGCGGGTTTTGATCTTGGGCCGCCAAGCAAACGAAACCCCTCTCAACCGTTTGCTCTACCGAAATTTGACATATCAGGGACATAGTTAAACTAGTTTGGGCAAGAGATTATGAGGCTTGAATTAACTATTGGAACATAAGAAAAGACAATTAGATCGGTTATATCAACAATATTAAATCTTGTATCATTATAAAGTTTAAAGAAAGAAATACAGTAAGATCATTGCTTAAGGGAGTTGAAATGCTATAAAGATTTTATAAACTTAATTTGGCTTATGAAAAAAAACACGAGTATTGCCAAAATGAGGGCCAATGCTTATGGCCTTTATAGTAAAACTGATCATTGGATTAACACAAAAACATATCGAGATAAATGTATTTATAAAATTTGTAATACAAAGGACGTTGAAGATGAACATCACTTCCTTTTAATATGTCTTATTTTTAATAATATAAGATACCATTTTATTGAGTGTCAAAACTTAATTACTCTTTAAGGTCTCCTCACATATAGAAACGACATTCTAAAAAATATTCAATGTGTTTCTCTTGGTTGTTGAATAAACTTTGTCAACAACATCATCATCATCATTTAATTACGTCGAAGGCATTTTCCCTATGGAGACGTAGTCTCAGAAGATTCCTCGTCTCCCTGGCCAATCGCATGTTGACACGTGTTTTTTTCGATCCACGAATTATGATTCGACAGTTGTTTAACGTGTTAAACAACGATTTTGGTTTTATCCTCTTGCTCGCAGTCACTATTCAGTCACGGTTTAGTCACCGTTCACTATCATTTTCCAACAAAATCGCAAGGTTGATTTTATGATTCTACTGGTAGTCAAGGAAGTTGCCCCCTTCACTGTATAAATTCAATCATTATCTCATTGTTCATTTTGTCTTTTGGGTGCTGCCCTAGAATGCAGAGAATTACCTGTAATTGATCGAATTCTGACCAGGTTCGCCCTAGAGAAGACTACCCACATGTAAAAGTATATCCAAGCTGTTAAATTTGGTCCCAAAACTGATTCAAATCAATGAAACGATCAGATTTGACTTGGAAACAGACTCTGTTTTAGCAATTCACCAGTTAAATGGGATGAAAAAAATGGAGTTTGAATGTGGATGAGAGTCAGCCAGGTTGTCAATGCTGATAAATAGGTTGCAGACTGAGTGGGAGAAGAGAAGCCCACCTGCAATGTACGAAGAAATATTAGTGTAAACCCATATCATCATTGGCAGATCACACTGCACACACAACCAGAAGTGCTCAATAGGAGTTAATATGTTAATCTCCCATGTCATGGGTGCCATTTATATCTGGTCATGGTTATGTACTATATCGCTACATTTGCTCCTTTGAAGTCATTAAAAAATTCATCCACCAAATACATGCAGTTTTTTCCTCAGCTGTGCACTCCCAACATTAAATTTATAAAATTATGTTCTACTTTAAATCATGGAACCAGATCAACCTTATTTCTATATTTCTCACAAATAGGTTTCTTCAATATCAACTTCTACTTGGATTATCCCAACTCCCGTTTCTGCTCTACAGCTAGAGTGGAATCTCTGCTCTACAGCCAGAGTGGAGTTGGGATCCATTTACACTTTGTATGTATACATGTACATAGCAGTTAGAAGAAGAACTGGGTGCATTGAATATGAACAACACAAAATCACAAACCTAGAGGGGCATATTAGACATTGGTTTAGTTGGGTCTGTGCTAGCATACTATACTAATGTGTATACATCATTTTCATACTAATAAAACTATACTTACACAATATCCAAACTCCAGAGAGCCCAGCACAACAACAAATGTGCCCAACAACACAGTTGCAATAGAGCCTTCATTGCCTCTCCTCTCAGTGGAACTCTTTTTTTTATCAGTCTTCTCTTCGGATGGAATCAGTGGCTTGCTGATATCTGCTTGCTCGCTCAGTTCTCCATCCTCTAAATTGATTCTGATCGTCATTGTTGCTATTAACACTAAGCTTTACAACTGATCTTCAAAATAAAAATGAACTTCTGAACCAGAGAAGCCTAATAATTCCCTGATACAGTAACAATGCTGGGTATCTTGAATACCCAACGTTGTTCAACACAATCTGATGGGAAGCCGTGGGCGAACCTTGATTTATATAATGATATCCAATTTTAATATTATTATAGGTGCTGGAATCCAACACTCTTTGAGTAAGCATCACGTCCATATCTGCTTAAAAATCAGACAACGGCCTGGACCCTACAAATCTTATCAACCTGGTTTATGACCATGTAAATTGTTGCTTGAAGGCACGCCCATGTTTAGGCCTAAAGTTTCACATTAATTTATTCTACACGCAGACGAAACAGAATGCAGACAAAACGGAAATCAAATCCATAAGAGAGTCCCATCTGAATTATTGGCACTCAACTTGAAATACAAGTGTCTTAACAAATAGAATTTGGAATCTCTCCACTCTGCTTATCGGGACCTCTATCCTTATGGCGCCTCCTGGCATCTTTAGGTGGGAGTACGAATTGGCACCTTATATACTGACTCTGGAGCCTTTAGATAAAGAGCAGACCCCTTATTACCGAAATCCTAGCACTCTCGAGCCCGCTCCTTAAGGTGGGATAGTTCCCGTCTATAGCCCGGTCCTCAGAGGCAGAAGAGATAAACCTGTAAGCCGCGTGTGTAGAAGTAGAAATTGACTGAAAGCCCTTCTATTGGACTTTTCCACTCTGCATAATTGTTTCCTGCAGCCATAGATATTAAGGTAGTAGCTGTAGAGTTGAAGATAGAGATAGGCGTCATCAAATTGAATATCTTGTTGCTTCTTGTTATTTGACAGAATGCTTCTTGTTATTGGATCACCGATCTTTCTTATGTTAAGACACTTGTTGAATTTGGATCACCGATCTTTCTCATGGACCTCCATATTTCCAAAAACCATTTCCTCCACTTTGTGTCCATTCATAATAAGCCTTCAACGCCAAGATACAGTCAACAATCTTTGTCGTAGAACCCAACTGGAAAATGAAAAAATTAACATTGTGAATTGTATTTTATAAATATGAATTCTTTTCCTGCAAGAAAAATCAAAGTTTATGCAAAAATCAAAATTTATTAAAATAAAAATCAAAGTTTATAAAAATAACGCAAAAAATCTATTCCTCTAGGGGCATTTAAATCAAAGTTTTTAATCCCGCATTCCGCATCACGCAATGCGGGTTGCGGGAGCTTGAAATTTATAATTTGTAAGTTTTCCATCCCGCAACTCGTATCTCGAAATTTTGGGATGCGAGTTGCGGGATGACACACAATACTTACAAAACTGCTCCCTCATCCCGCATTCCGAAATTTCGGGATGCGGGTTGCGAGATGGAAACTTGCAAATAATAAATTTCAAGCTCCCGCAACCCGCATTATGGGATGCGGGATTAAAAACTTTGATTTAAATGCCCTAAGAAGAAAGGTGTTGCAGATTTCTTACAGTAAGTGCGTTATTTTTATAAACTTTGATTTTCATTTTTATAAATTTTGCGTGAAGAAGGTTATGAAATCAAATACGGCTGCTATGAAGCAAGAAGAAGAGGGGGAGTTGTTACCCAGCTATTAGATCAAGATTAAAGATTGCTCATGATGTCTACGGTTAAAATCACATATGGAAATTTCTGATAGGCGGGGCATTGTAATTGTGATTTTTGAACAAATGGAGTTGCACTGAGTTTTTATCTCTCTGAACTTTTTATTATTTTATTATGCATCTCTTGGGGTTTCCTCTTTCCAATTCTATTTCAATTCGCAATGTATTGATGTAAACTCATGGAAATTGAATCGTGCTTCTCTTTGGTATACTGACTACTTTCAATTTGCAAAATGAATCTGAAAGGATTTTGATCACGGGTCTCGTTGATTTGTTGCTTGGCTTCAATTTCCAGCATATGAATGTCAATCTCTTCCTGATGAATATGAGACGAATTTAATCATGGGTTTCTTTGTTTTATCTTTTGAAATTTCAAGTGGTTGGTATGAAGCATGAATATAACCAACGTCTGATACGTAGATCGGATGGGATGACATCAGAAAAGGAATTGCCTACAATGAGGAGAACTGAAGAATCTCGGTCAATTTGACTAAAGCGGAAGAAAGTTAATTGTAATGTTTTCTAGTTGTTAAAAATTAAGAAAATGCAATAATATTGGGAAGCCTCCATTTCCATTTAAAGAAAAATTGAGAAAATATATTGGGAAACTACCAGTTTTATTAAAAGAGAGAGAGGGGAGTAAGCGGAGGATCACTATGACAAAATAGTGTTAATATGTACATTTTGATATTAATATAAAATTGTAGACGGCTGCCAAGGATAGGAGGCTATGATTCCATAAGTGGGGAAGTAATAGTGGGTAAGAGAAAATGAGCCTAGCTTATTACCTTAACCTTAAAAATTTAACCAAAGATCCTAAACAATGTTTAAGGGACATGCTTTGATTAAGTATTATTAAATTATTTTAAGAGGGGATTAAAAAGAGAAATCCATGCATATAAAAATGGAGAATTTAGATTGTGAGGGGTTTGTTTCTTCATTCATTGAATTCCCCATTCTTCTTGGTTCTAGCCTTCACTCAAGATTACTGGAGACTGAACATAGGACTAGAGCTACCATAGGTGAATTTGAACTTTCCATGCCAATGACCTTGTTAGACTAGAGCATGAGCGGAACCTAAGCATGTAGCTTGTGCCATGGTCATGTATGGGTTTATCTCAATTAATTTAAGGTTATGTGAATATCTAAATGCATGGAAATTGCTTGGAATGTTATGTGTGCATTATCTGCTTGAATTGCTTATATATAATTTGGGCAACCATATAAAGTTTATTATTTCATTGTAAATTGATAATGAGAATTATGTAAAACGAAATTGGGTGTCATTGATGTTTTGGAATAAGCTACTCAGAGTACCACGTGGTCTGTATGGTTGACTGAGGTATATATATATATATAATTTGGGCAACCATGTAAAGTTTATTATTTCGTTGTAAATTGATAATGAGAATATGTAAAACAAAATTGGGTGTCATTGATGTTTTGGAATAAGCTACTTGAGTACCATGTGGTCTGTATGGTTGACCGAGGTTGTCAGGTATGTGACAAGAGGATGGAAGAATGAAGTCTTGGGTAGGACAAGGGGGAGTCGCGGACCATATCCATATCTTTTCACAATCAGAAAGAAAAAGAAAAAAGATAAATTAAAGTTTTAGTTTGAAAACAATATAGAAGGGGTGTTTTCAATTGAGGACTTAAGTATTCTTAAAGAACTAGAGATGAACCAAAATGAGTAATGGAGTAAGATGAACTAGAGATGAACCAAAATGAGTAATGGAGTAAGATGTATAATGGAAGTTAAAGACTAGAGAAACATGGTTAGTTGAAAGAGGCCATAATAAAATTGAATTACAAAGCTATGCATTGCACACAAAAAAATATGAGTGTGATTTGGGGAATAAAAAAATGGATGGAGTTAGAGTTATTAATTTTGAAGAGATAAAAGGAGTAGGAGTAGATCACTTAAAAGTAAGTTTTGTGACCCTCTAGGGGAAAACGTTATAGAAATATTAAAATCACTTTCTTTAGTCCCAAGGTTGTTGTAGGAGAAATATAATAAGGAATTGGGAGATGAGGTTAGTAATGAAGAACTCAAAGTTGTTCAATCATCATTGAAGAAGGTTCAGGGCCCATGCCCATTTGAGCAAATTATAGAAGTTTATAACATTCACACATTAGAGTTTTTTTAATAGACAACATTTATTACAAAATCACACTAATGCAACTTATGTCAAAATAAATAGCTACATAATCCTAAAAACTAGAAAGCTGGGATTTTGAAATATAATTAATCCACACAAATGAACTTATTAAAGTTTCACCATTTTTCTCTATGGAGACATGGTCTCAAAAGATTCCTTGTTTCCCTAGCCATTCACACTTTGACAGGTGTCGTGTCGGATTAGCGAATGGATCGTGGACAAGTGTTGTACTGATCAATCAGATTTTCTTCTTCTTCTGCATTTTAGTTGGGTCCCCGATTCTACAATCTCGATTGGCGAACTTCTGTCCCGTGGACTGCTGGTGTCCTCTTTGTTACGGCTGTTGCCACACGTGAATGGATTGATGGATTGATTGGCAGTTGCAGGTCGTTATTTGGAGTTGGTGTTTAGCATTTTTTTCTTCTGCATTTTATTTGGGTCCCTGATTCTAAGATCTCGATAGGCGAACTTTTGTCCCGTAGACCTCTGGTGTCCTGTGTGTTACAGCCGTTGTTGCATGTGAATGGATTGATGGATTGGTTGCCAGTTGCGGGTCGTTCTTTGCAGTTGCTGTTTACTGTGTTTTCCTGACAGATGGCTTGCGTGTATTCTCTACTCTTCCATCTGTTGTCCTAAACCACCGGTCCGGGTGATTTTTTGTACAGGATTTTATTGTCCTTTCCCGCGGTTCATTTATCTCGATTCGGCAAACTCATTGCCGACGATTTTGTGGAGTTTTGGCTCACCATTTTTTTTTGGTTTAGCATACGCTATTCTGGACGAGTTTTCTGTCTTTACGCTCACAATTTGGTCGAGCTTTCATTTTACTGGTGTTTCATTGAATTGAATACACTTTTCCCATGTCCCTTTATCCATTGCCATTAATGTTTCATCAATGCGTTGTTGCTCAATTAATGCAAGAAAGCTTGTCATATGATTCAGACATGGGTCAATATCTTCATCTTTGCTCAGCTTATGACGATCTTCAAAATCTTGTTACAATACTGCATTTGCCACATTTGCTATTGCACCGTCTTTGCTTTGCACATATAAACAGACCTTCAGGTAACCACATATTGATTTTGGTGCTCTTCATTTACACTTCACAGTTTGCAGTTTCTTTAAATTTGCAGGTATTCCTTTAGTCTGCCTAAATTTTTTGAAGATTCATTTAGTCTGATTATGAGATGGTCAAACACCCTTGCTTTGTTTTCTTGTTCATTAGAGGAAATTTCAACTCAAAATGGGCTTTTTAACTTTAACTCAAATTCCATGTCATCATGTGTTAGCCGATGAAATTGCTTTAAATTTGAAATACCGTAGAGGTCTTAAACACTTTTTTAATATAAATTTGGGGATAGGTATCATAAAAAAAACTACTTTTTTTGTTTGTATTTTCGACATATATCCCCGTGTTTTTACTCAAATTTCGATCGGGAGAGCTCGTTGGATGCGGAATTAAATCCAACGAGTACCCACTCGGCATACTTTTGACGGACCCCGCTACCCCAAAAACAAGAAATACTTGAAAAAACGTGATGATGACATGGATGCGGAATTTAATTCCGCATCCAATGAGCTCTCCCGATCGAAATTTGAGTAAAAACACGGAGAGATATGTCGAAAATACAAACAAAAAAGTAGTTTTTTCTTTTCTTCCTCCAAAATTAATAAATATTATTTTATTATTTTAACTATTATTTTATTAAATTTTTTAAGAGGCCCATTTTGAGTTGAAATTTTGTCTAATGATTGCTGCTTTGTCTGATTATTAGTGATTGATGTATTTCCTTTTACAGTTTGCAGTTTCTTTAAATTTGCAAGTATTCTTTTAGTCTGCTTAAATTTTTTGAATATTCATTTAGTCTGATTATGAGATGGTCAAACACCCTTGCTTTGTTTTGTTGTTATTGCTGCTTTGACTGAAAAAGAATGATATAATCCTTGCTTTGTTTTAGTTCAACCAAAGAAAGCAAGGGTGTTCCATGAGATGGTCAAACACCCTTGCTTCGTTTTGCTGTTATTCCTGCTTTGTCTGATTATTAGTTATTTATGTATTGCTTCATATTTTTTTTCGGCATTCTCTTCCTCTGCAGATTTTTCTGACAATTTGTGTTGTTATGACGAGAATTTCCAAGTTGGTTGCTTTATGTTTCAGACACTTCTAGAAGCTTGTTTCTTTGTGCAAAAGGAGGAGGCCAAAATAATGCTCAGATTTGCATTTGGAATTTGTTTTGGGGTTTTAGGTTTTCTATCATTATTTTTAGGCTTCTAATTCCAAGTTGGTTTGTTTTCAACAGTGCAATTGGTATCTAGACTGACTTGTTTAGACGAAGTTCTTATTTGGATATACGTCTAGAATTTGGTTTGGAGGTTTTGGGTTTCCTATCATTATCTTCAGCCAGATGACCATAAGATCTTGCAGTAGATAACCATATCCCATCTGTATATTGACAGCAGTTTCCACAGCTGTGCATAATAGTTCATACAGGTAAGGGTAATGAAAGAAACTCTAATATCCTTAATCTAGAACAACTTATTGTAAATAACATTATCAGAGTGCTTATATAATACATACATGAAGATCCGGTTTTAACTTGATAAGTTTGGTTTAAAGAACTCCCACACTGACTGAGACAATGGCGTTCTGTGCACTGCTTCTCCCAGTTTTTGTACATTGGCTCTATCCACATTGGACAAAAATAAACGCCTATAATATATATATATATATATATATATATATATATATATATTTTGCTCTCAGTGTTTCACGTCTTTCTCTCTCGTTCTTGTTATTCGGGTGCAGGATTTCATTCTTGTTCTTGGGTTGTAGGATCACTTCTTGTGTGGGATGTGTATTTGTTAAACATTTCAAATCAGGATACTTGTATTTATGGGAAGCAACTGAATAGATCATTCCTTTCATTTCAAAGTCGATTTAATGGGAAGCAACTGCTAACTTGTTTAATAAATATTAGAGTTATGTTTAAGTCTTGAATTTTATTTGTTAGGTTTTATAAAACTATAAGATTCTGGAAGAATACATGAGTTGAATACATTTAGTATAATTATCAGCACTATGAGAAGTTTTTACGTTGATTTTGATAAGCAGTGGTTTCTTGTTGAAAGTCAAGCGATTAGAAATCTTAGTTTCATAAAACTCAGACTTTGCCAAACCCTGAGAATGGAGGTAAAGGGGATCGTTTTCCATCCTCATTGATCAAGTGTAGTTTCACATCAGCGGTGTTTTGATCTCCCATTTGCAAGAATTGTTGGGCCATTTCACAGTCAATTTCAAATAACAGTCTTGAGCTGAGTGGGAGACGATACGGTCAATAGATAAATTGATTATCAATTTTCCTTTCCGCATTCCGCTTTTCAATACGGAAAGAGGAAAGAGGAAAACAGAAAGGTAAATTGATAAATTGATCCACCCCACAGTAGATAGACTGTTCGAGAAGAGGTTTGCGGGAGCGGAAAGGCAGAAGTCCAAAAGTTCGAGAATAAGAAAAGTTACATTTCCGATTTCTGAAGTCGGAAAGCGAAAAGTGGGAGAACATGAAAGGACTAAGGATGGAAGTTGAGTTTTTCGACTCTGAAGTGCGGAAGGGTCAAAGGGCAGAAAAGTGGAGACTGCGGAAGTGCGGAAATGCGGAAGGGCAACAGTGCAGAGGTGAGGAAGAAAGGCCATGGTGCTGTCACGAAAAGTCTATTGCGGAGAGTTTGTTGCCGTAAAGATTCAATATTTTTACCCTCTCGACGTTCCTTTGCACCTTCTGGTGCAAATGCTAGTATTAATGCTATTCTCTTGGTTGTTGAATAAATTTTGTCAACAACATCATCATCATCATCTAATATTAATGCTAATGATGATGCTACATTAACACATTAACTATCTAATTAAAGAGGTGATTAAGTAACTTATTTCATTTATGAAAGAAGATATGTTAAATATATTTGATGGCCGTTCCATTAAAAAAAAACATTTTCCTTCTAGTTATTTATCTCTCATAGTCGTGCCGATGTAATTACCACCAATGTTATTAGAATGGAAATAGCTCAAAGCCTCAAACTGTGGAGTCGGAAACCAATGGAAAATATAGCTTGTGTGGTTCCATTATGAATAGAAGCATGCTCGAAGTTCGAAGGTTTCAATTTTGTTTTCACAGACACGGATAAACTTATGTATATATTTGAAAATATTGCAGCGAAAATGGACAGCTAGAGTTAAATATTGTCCAGAACATTGTAGTTTTAAAAAAACAGGAGTCTTGAAAAAACTTGTCTAACCATGGACTATTATGTCGATGCTAACTTCCTAATTTCTTCTAACCATGGACTATTATGTCTATGCTAACTTCCTAATTTCTTCTGAAAGACATTGACAATACATATGACCTGTTAAGTCTGGGTGAAAAAAACATGCCCACTATGGGTTTCGTCCATTGTTGTGTCTTCAATTCCTAGGCTTTTAATTTCCTACTCAATTTGCATAGTGTTCACATTGTTGTGTCTTCAATTCCTAGGCTTTTAACTTCCTGCTCAATTTGCATAGTGTTCACAGGTTCCTTTGCAGGCTACCGCATAGTAATGTCAAAACAAGGTAGTTTCAAAAACAGGAGTCTCAAAACCAGCAAAAAAAACTTGTCTAACCATGGACTATTCTGTCTATGCCTAGTTTCTAATTTCTTCTGAAAGAACCTATATCTGTAATGCCTGATAGACTGCCCACCTATGAAAAGACATCAACAGTACATATGACCTGCTAACTCTTGGTGAAAGCATACCCACTATGGGCTTCCTCCATTTTTGTATCTCAATTCCTAGGCTTTTTGTTCCTTACTCAATCTGCATAGTGTTCACAGGTTTCTCTCCAGACTACTGCATAGTAATGTCCTTAAACAAGTTCTCCATGATTGAACTATGGATGCAGAATGATGTCCCACAAGTGAATGAGAGTTGGAAGCGAATCCCAAAATGCATGTTTATGTTACACACAATCTTGTCAATCCTTTGCTTCACCAATTGATTCTCCATTTGGATATTGATATAATAAGAATTTCCTTGTGCAATTGACTGGCCATACTTCTCAAAACCTTTAGAATCTCATGTACCGCCACAATTAGAACAACTCCCAAAATGAACGAGATCTGCCATGGCTAACATGCATAAGGGAAATTCCAATAAACCAAGCCACTGCACACTTGCAAGACTACAAGGACTCTACAGCTACCAGAGCGAACCCAAAAGCTTTCAACACAAAACTGCTTAAGTCCTAACCACCACAAAGACTAATCAACAAATTGACGGAAAGCACTAGGCCAAAGAAAGACCCAAATCAACCAAATCCATGCATCCAGAGACATTAAAGGCATATAAAATTTCACCCGTGTCATGGAAACCTGTCATATCCATGTTATTACACCTGCCAAGCATGCCTAAATGCGTGTGGGGGATATGAAGGATCTAGGGGTATCACCCGTGTCATAGAAACCCGTCATATCCAAGTTATTACACCAGCCAAGCATACCGAAATGCGTGTGGTGATACGAAGGATGTCGGGGTATTAAGGTTCAATCCTCGATCCACCTCCAAGGACAAGTGTCTTGACTTTGCCAACCCAACCCATGCAATGCATCCTGACATTAATGGTTCATGTTGATGAGATTCTTAGGGGATTAATAAAATTTAGGATCACCTCCTTTTGTTTATTAATACCCAGTGTCTCATTTTTATTAATACCCTTTTGTCTAACTAAACATCATTTTTACTAAATACCCTTTTGTCTAAATAAACAACAGATCAATTTGCTTGATGCATGCAAAACTTTGTCTAGAGAAACATCATTAGCCAATCCATTTGCCTGAACGTTCCTTCTTTTTTATTAATACCCCTTTGTCTAAATAAACAACATCATTAGCCATTTGCCTGATGCATACAAAACTTTGTCTAAAGAAACATCATTAACCAATCCATTTGCTTGAACGTTCTTTTTTTTATTAATATCCCTTTGTCTAAATAAACAACATCATTAGCCGATCCATTTGCCTGAACGTTGTATGCATGCACAACATATGAACGTTGTATGCATGCACACAAATGTGGAAAAACTTTGTCTAATGAAACATCATTAGCCAATCCAAATCCATTTGCCTGAACGTTGCATGCATGCACGACATAGTTTCAACTGAAGGAAGAAGTTCTATGAACAAAGCCAATCCATTTGCCTGAACGTTACATGCATGCACGACATCGTTTCAACTGAAGGAAGAAGTTCTATGACTCTCTCAAATGATTGAGGCAAGTTGATCTGGACTTTCTAACCTGCTCAATTGACAATAACCAATGAGAATCCCCACAGAACATAACATGCTTAATATTTTTAATACAAGGTGACCGTGATTATAACATGCTTAATATTTTTAATACAAGGTGACCGTGAGGTGAATCCAAGGTACAAAGCATGTATCTCTTCCTGGTTATCATTTGTCACTCCCAATCTCCAGGGGTATGTCATTTCTGGTTTTCCTATGAAGCCAAAAAGCTGCCCCACACGTGCCACCCCTGAGTCCGAAGTTTTCATTAGAATATCAATAGAAAAACAAATAAAAGTGAGATTTATAATGTATAGTGTTGGAAACATAAAAGATTATCCTAATATTTCAAGAGGGCAAACGAGAATGATAAATGTTGGAAAGATCAAAGGTAGCATGACAACAACGTCATAATTGATGGCCCAACGAGACGTAGTAGAAGCCAATGGCCCCAACGAAACACAACAGAAGACCATGGCCACACCCAATGCCCGACAGTGCAAGGAGATGCAAAAGAGGTTGTCAACAACGTAAATGTTTTAGATCGTTAGATAACCGCGTAAATTTCAGATTGCGAATTAGTCATGTGAATATTTCATGGTGACGACCAAATGATCCCTGACCCGCTGAAAAATACCCACTACGCAGAGGAATAAATACGCTCAGCTCAGCAACGGGACACAAGAGAACATAACGTGACCTCAGACGGGTAGCATTAAAATCGTCAAATAAGCCCAGAGTAGACTATCACCGACAACTAGAGACCGAAGAAACAGACACCCAGATCAAAGATGTCAAAGCACAGTTGCGAATTCTTCCTTTTGAAACGGAAGAAACGAATTCCCAGAACGAAGATGGTAGGAAACAACAATGAATTCGTCCTACAATAATAACAAGATTTAAACATTGCGGAGCGCTCTAGGAAACAATCACAAACAGATTGTGAGACCTTACCTTTAGAAGATGTTTGCAACAACACAAATTTAGACGCCTGCTTGATTGTGGTATTTGAAGGTGCCGAACATATTGGTGTACCCAGCGAAAATGCACAAACACAGCTACATAGTACAAACAATAGTAAAGCAACTACTCAACATGCAAAAATGATGTATACATTTATAAAATAGTTTTTTAATGAAGTTATAACTTTGTGATTTTTTTCTTATAAATAATCAACAACGGTTTAGATATTAGGGGGACAATAAATTTGTGCAATGAGAAGCAAATGGACATGTTATTAATAAGTGAAAGCATATCGACAAATCGAGAAGAGATTACCCATGTTGATATGACATAGATACTCTTAAACCATAGGCGTCAAAACTTGCAAAGGCAACATTTGTGGCAACCCAGATCTTATGTTTGTAGACTTAGATTATGGCATGGAACATGCTCTTGGTTAATAACAATAAGAAACATAGTGACCAAAAGTATATGCAATTTGGTTATTATTTATTTTATTGAAAAATCTGGATTGCCTTTAGTACAAACTGAATGCTCGACCAAGAAGAAATTGAATCAAATGTAAATTTTGAAACCAAGATGTATTTGTTATGAAAATATGAAAAATGCTTCTCGAAGTATGGTTTTGAGTCTCATATTTGCTCTATTCTTTCAGTGAGACGAAGCTGAAAGCTTACCACTAGAAGATAATAAAATGTTTGCCTTCGTAAAACAAAGGAGAAAATATTGATAATATGATGATGGTGAAAAAGCTCATGATGATGATTTCTTATTTTGAACAAATGGATCTCCATGAGAGGGGAAGAGTGAAAGGTTTGTTTCTCTAATGGAATTACGGGATTCTGGAATTATGAGGGAATTTAGGAATCATACCTTTATGAGTGTGACTGCAACCTAATGGATCACCTATAAGAATTCTTAATGGATCACATATAGGAGCAGCTATGTCATTATCAAGTTATTGTAAACATCTTTAAATCTTGGCAACACAATTTTGAGCTTGAAAAAGTGTTGTTAGGAGTCCCATTGTTTGAAGGGCCATTTGTAAATGTTACGACCTGCATTAACTACAGGTTTGTTATAGAAGTGGTTAAATATTTTTTTTCCTCGATTAAAAAACTTATTTGCATTTCCAAAATAGAAATTAAATACAATCTTCAAAAGTTCTTTAAGCATCAACTTCTACAGGTAGCAATAAGCTCTTCAACAACTCTTCAACAGAGCCTATGCCTACACAGAAAACAGAACCTAGGATCCCCAGACCCATCATCATATCAGAAAACATGTCACAGCATGATAAGTCAACTATGAGCTCTTCATAGAGCAAATGTCTCAAAAATTAAGTCTTAAATAGTTATGCCCATAACCTCTGTTAACAGTACAAAGTTAATAAAAAAATGCATAAGATAACAACTAACATTAACAACTAATCTGACAGGTCATCGTCAAAGTTCTGAACTGGTGAGATTATACCATTTGTATTTGAATTGAGACCACTGTCCCATTCATATATTCCTCCTCTTGTATCTGTAGAGGTGCACGTGCAAGATTGACTTTTGATACCTGAACATTAAACTCTCTGTAGACATGTGCAAATGTAATGTGCCGGAAGAGAGCAACAATATTCTTTATGAGACCTGCAAGGTAGAATAGACTAGGCCTGAGTTTCACTTTTCATCCACCTAATAGCAATCTCAGAGTCCCCAAAGACATGCAGATTTGAAATACCTTTATGTTGTGCAGATTTCGTCAAAAGAATGATAACTTCAAATTCTTCATAGTTGTTTGTGCCTTGACTAAAAATCTTCCTACCTGTGAAAAAGTGATCATCTGAGAGGAAGAGGATGTAGCCAACACCACACAATGTGCAATCTTGTTGACTAACACCATCAAAATAGCCCCAAGGGGTGGATTTGTCAATCTGTGGGGGTTCTTAGGAATGACCTTTGGGATCAAAGATTTGGGCCTGTAATGTGGCAATTGAGAGAGAGCTTGACCACAAACTTGATAGCTAGAGACAATTCTGTCCTAAAAAATGCCCTCGTTCCTCCTAATTCAAATACTCCATAGAATCAGAAAAGGCACACTTTTGAACTGGTGTAAGTCACCTCTATCAAACAATTCTTTTAAATTTGTTATGAAGGCATTTATTGTCCACAGCCTTGAAGTCCCCAAAGAAATTTTAATCTGCCTCCAGACCTGTACAGTAAAAGGACAAACACAAAATAGATGTTGAATAGTTTCACTGTAATTCTTGCACAGGCTGCACCATTCAGGGCCTTCCATCCTCTTTTTTTGTATTCTGTCCCATGTAGGGACTCTGTTTTTGAGAATAAGCCAAATTAAAAGATAACTTTTTGCAGGAGCAGCGACCTCCCCCAACTCCATCCACCATTCTGGTATCCCCATCCTTGGGCCTTGAAGGGCTTCGTAACCAAGAGCCACTTTGTAATCCTTACCCTCCCACTGCCAAGACCAGGCCAGTTCATTAGGTTCCCTTGTAAGTCTTAAGTGGGCTCCTTTCAGGGCATCTATGAAGATATTCCAAGCTTGTGCATGAAGATCCGCAAGGCCTACCTCCCTGGCAGATAACCATGAGACCAAAAAGATGTTTCATTTTCATTGACAATTTTGATTAGAGTATGCACACCAATAGTTACCAGAATCAGAATCAACATAAATCGACGAGGTAGCGAAGAGTTTGAATCAAATCTAGAAAAAAATAGCAAATATAAAAAATTAAATATATACACATTTTGAATTAAAAAATCATTTTTCATATATATTCAAAATAGCCATGTCGATATAGTTAAAATTATCAATAAATGTCCAAAAGATATCAAATCATATAAATATATTATTTTAAACTTATATTTTATATTTCATTCAAAAAGTAACTATATAATAGATATTATTTATGAGTATCTAAAATATATAATATATTATAACCTATATTTAATATATTCAATATTAGTTATTTTCTAATTATCGTTTAGAACCTTGCTATCCTAACTATCCTTTATCTAAACCAAAAAATTCTAAAACTAATATAACATTGTTAAAGTCATCATATATTATCTAAACAAAGAGTTGTCTAGAGACGTTTTTCCCTCTATTTTTAGGCGGTTTTTATCAGTTTCTAGTTATAAATCTTCACTGAATTTTCAAAACTTGCAAAAACATTGCTAGATGTTACAAAGTGTGGAACTTGCAAAAACATTGCTAGATGTTATAAGGTGTGAATGTTTAGGGTTTTTGGGTCAAGTGATTTCATTTCTGCACTTAAAATAGTCCAACAAACAACAAAAATTACAAGATTTTGTGACTTAAATTCACCAGATTTTAGCTAAATATCAACAGAAAAGTAAAAATCGTCCCTAGTTAGACAACTCCATAAAGTTATAAACTTAAACAATTCCATAAAGTTATAAACTTAAACAATTGTCGAAAGGTTCACAGTTGTCACTGTCGGCTGCCCCTTCACACTGTTCACAGTTCACAATTGAGTAACGAATTAACTCCTGTGTAGGTAGGTAGCCGATTTGAAAATGATGGTCATTGCCCCTTCACCCCAACTAGAAACACTGGACGTAGACAAATACACCCATAGCAAACAAAGAAATGAGAAAACGTAGGCAAAATCGGGCATCTATAAATTTCTGAATGTGCGGACCAAAAAATCGCGACAGAAACTCTGGCAAAATTTAAAGTTGCGAGTCAAAATCACGTTGATCGGGTCAAAATAGGTCAAGTCGAGTATAACCCAGATTTTTTTAAAATCAACTTGTTTAGGGCCCGATACCGATTTAAATAAGGAAATTGCGTTTTAAAGCGCAATTCTAGTAACTATGCACACACCTCTCAATTGAAGACGATCAATCACCTTAGGGGGAAGGAAAACATTTGGATGACAACTTATTACCACCAAAGTTATACTTAGTTGGACTTTAGTAAGCCACCGAAGATTGAACAAGTCAATTGTTTAGGATCATTGTTCAGAAGTCTATGCAGGCTCACTAAAGTCCAACCAAGTATAACTATAGCAACAACTCTCTTTTCTATTGTTTTGTATTTAATTATTTTGCTCTACAATTTTTGGTTTCTTGCATCATAAATTTCTGTATATCCTATGGTTGTTCAAAGTTTAAGGGTTAAAAATAGTAAATACTACAACTGGTATCATAGCATTTTCCTAAGCCTGCATGCCTTTTGAATTTTTGTAGATTCTT
Source organism: Pseudotsuga menziesii (assembly GCA_001517045.1). Classification (NCBI taxonomy): domain Eukaryota; kingdom Viridiplantae; phylum Streptophyta; class Pinopsida; order Pinales; family Pinaceae; genus Pseudotsuga; species Pseudotsuga menziesii. The sequence goes on along the minus strand of LPNX011106698.1, from coordinate 152,944 downwards.
TTTTAGGCTAGAGACATGTTTCAACATCTTTAAATCAAACATAGATTTGTCATTTAGTAGGTAAAACTGTTGCCGAGGAAGAATATATGTATGAAATGAAAGAGGTTTCACCTAGTTGGACACCCTTGTAGCCCTTGTTGGTACCCCTTCAAGTAGTACTGCATCAGAGACCAACTGTATATGAAATCTCACTTCCTCGTACTCCTAGGTATATCAAAAGTCCCCTAGGAAACTTGAAACTAGTTATAGATCATTCGATCGACCATCTTACTACTATAGTGGCATTGAGCATAGCATTAGAGGAAATTTGGGGTAAAAAATGGGCCTTATAAGAAAACGAGCCAACAATCAATTCTTGTGAGTTGGAATTCAAGAACCAATAGATTTTCAATAAAATGATTCAACCATAATGGTTGACTTGACATATTTGTCATTAAAAAAACTACTTTATTTGTTCGTATTTTCAACACATCTCCCTGTGTTTTTACTCAAATTTCGAACGGGAGGGCTCGTTGGATGTGAAATTGAATTCCGCATCCAATGAGTACCCACACGACATACTTTTGACGGATCCCGCTACCCCAAAAAGAAGAATACCTACAAAAATGTGATGATGATGTGCTACCCCAAAAACAAGAAATACCTGCAAAAACGTGATGATGAAGAAATACCTTCAAAAACGTGATGATGATGTCATCATCACGTTTTTGCAGGTATTTCTTGTTTTTGGGGTAGCGGGATCCGTCAAAAGTATGTCATGTGGGTACTTGTTGGATGCAGAATTCAATTCGGCATCCAACGAGCCCTCCTGTTCGAAATTTGAGTAAAAACACAGGGAGATATGTTGAAAATACAAACAAAAATAGTAGTTTTTTTTCCTTCTTCCTCCAAAATTAATAAATATTATTTTATTATTTTAACTATTATTTTATTATTTTCCTTAGGAGGCCCATTTTAGACCTCAATTTTCCTCTAATGGCACTCAGAAAGATTACTCTCTAGTACCTGGATAGTCAAGTAGTATGGATAAGGGCACGATTGAGCCTCCTTAGTTATTTCCTTAAGAGATTGGGATGAGTACTACTCTTGGACCTTGCAAGTATATCAGAGAGCTATAGCACTTGAAACTCCCTTGTCCTCGGGACTTTGGAAACCCTATCCTCTGTGACAAACTAGTGAAATTCCTCCATCTTTGCATCCATAAGGAATTTAAAAATTTTGTTAGTGTCGTGATATTCCGTAGTGAGTAAAACTCCTCTCTGCATTAAAAATACAAAATGATAGAAAACAACATTGTTGGAGGCTTATCTCAAAAGCAACCTTATGTCATGTTGATTGTGTTGATATACATTTATAACAACACTTTTAAGTTTTTTTGTGGACCTGGCAATACAACATTTGGTGTTACATCTCAAAAGACTCCTCTTTAGCCACTGGTTGTTTTGAAATAAGCTAGTGTTAAATTGTTAATACTTTTGAGATCATACATGGTTCCATGGTTGACACTCACAACCTACCAAACATGGGCCCACCTAGGGCACCTACGAAACTTGAATCATTAGTCATGAACTTGAAACATTTAGTTGACCAAATCAAAATCAATACGGATAACCAACAAAAAATGTTGAATATCATATCTAAACATGTGGACCTAGCTCCCACAAAAGAGGATCCAACCACAAACTCATTTGTAAATGAAGAACAAGGCTCTTACACTCTCTTGCTAAAATCCCAACCTCCACCCTTCTAGGATAACAATTTAGGCCACAATTTACCAAAGGTCAGCATTCACAAATTTGATAGCTTAGAGACCGCAAGTTGGGTTACCCAAATGGAACATTATTTTGCTCTCCATGGCATTAAGGGTGATCTCCAAAAGTTAAAAGTGGGGGTCTTATATTTAGACTCGAAATATTGACAATGGTACCGAGAATCTTATCATCGCTATGTACTTTGGATCCAGTTGTGAAGATCCTTCGTGATCATTTTGAATGTGACAGTCACTACCTAGGACAGTTGACCAAATTACGTTAGAGTGACACAATTATGGACTATATTACATCCTTTGAGTAATTGGAAATCTGCACAGATGGCCTCTCTGATTCTTTTTTTCAAGGATGCTTCATTAGTGGCCTCAAAGAGACATTTCAAGCACATGTCATAATGTAGTACCCCACAACATGGCAGGAAGTATGTGATAGAGCTAGAGAAGCAATGGTGGTGATAAATGCCCAAACAAAAATACCTTTATTTCCCACTCACACTATCTCCCATGACTCCTACTCCCAATACCTCTAATTCACCACCATTAAAAGTACAAAAGTTGTCTCCAAAAGCGATGTTCAAACATTGATGCCTTGGACTTTGCTATAATTGTGATGAACAATATTTAGAAGGCATAAATGCAAAGAACATAAATTATTCCAAATAGATGTATCCACACATGATCACCCATAAGACATAACAATTGATGCCACTCAAGAACTAGATGAAGGCCTTGGACTTTGCCCACAAAAGATGATCAAGTTTCTCAACACCCTCAACATTGAAGATAATAGGCTAAATCAAGTACTACAAAGTAATTCTTTTAATTGGGAGTGGAAACACCCACAATTTTATTCATAGGTGAGTGGTAGAAGAAGCCCATTGCTATGTCTGACCTATACCAAATTTCGAAATTATGATAGCAAATGGTGGCATGATGAAATGTGGAGGTCGATGTGAAAATGTGAACTTCAAATGGGTGACTACCATCTCAAAACACACATTTTCACTATTGAGATGGGTGGTTGTGATGTAGTTCTAGGGGAAAAATGGCTAAGGACTTTGGGTCTAGCCAAAATGGATTCAAGGACCTATATAAGCTTTATTAAAGAAAGGCACAAGCATCATCTCAAAGGGATTAGTTCATGTTCTCTGGAAATTATCACCTCCCATTATATGGAGAAGTTATTGAGGAAAGGCCACGTAGGTATTATGCACAATTCAGTGCCATCCAAGTAGTGGACACACCCCAAACATCAACAAGTTTTTGAAACACCCAAGGTTGTACCATTATTGCATGGGGAGAATGACAAATGTATTCCACTAATTCCAAGGAATGAACCCTCCAATATACACTCTTATCGAAACCCATTTGCACAAAGGAATTAATTCGAAAAGATCATCCAAGAGTTGTTGGAGGCTGGCATCATTCATTTTGGTACCAACCCTTATTCCTCAGCAGTGGTTATGGTATTGAAAAATGAGGGCACTTGGTGCATGTGTCCAAATTTTTGAGCTCTCAATAAGTTTACTATCAAGGGTAAATTTCCTATCTTGATCATTGATGACCTCTTGGATGACCTTCATGGAGCCAAGTTCTTTACTAAACTGGAACTATGTTCTGGATACCACCAAATCAGGATGAAAGAAGTTGATATCCCTAAGACAACTTTCTGCACCCATGAGGGTCACTATTTGTTTTAAGTAATGCCTTTTGGCCTTAGCAATGTGCCATCCACCTTTCATAGCCTCATGAACAAGATATCTGTCCTTTCCTCCGTAATTTTGTGTTGGTCTTCTTTGATGATATCTTGATCTACAAAACAAAATGGGAATGCCACCTAGAGCATGTTGATCATGCATTGTAATTATTAAGGGACCACCTGTTATTTGTGATGCATTCCAAATGTACTTTTGGGGTTATTGAGGTTGAATATTTAGGTCATGTTGTGATTCAGGATGGAGTATGCGTGGACCCCAAGAGAGTGGTGGCTATGCAAGTTTGGCCATGCACCAAGATGCTCAAGATGCTCAATAAGTGCTTGAAAAACTATTTGAGATGCTTCGCTTCAAAGGTCACACCAATGGGCATGATGGATTCCTCTTGTAAAATGGTGGTATAATTTGACTTATCATGGAGCTACCAAAATGACACCATATGAAACCGTATATGGCCAAAAGACCTTATCCATGGTTTCTAGTTTACTGGGGCACTTCCAAGGTTCATGTAGTGGACAACACACTTTGCACCATAGAAGCTATTCTCCACACACTTTGGTTATGGCTCAAAACATAATGAAACAACAGGAAAATCAACATATCTCTGAGCGTTCATGTACAAAAGGGGATTAGGTGTTTCTTCGACTTCAACCCTACAAACAAACATCACTTAAAAGAACCTCAATAGAAACTATCCCCAAAGTTCTATGGGCCCTACAAGATCATACAATGCACTGGATAGGTGGCCTACAAGCTAGCTCTGCTAGATCATTCCAAGATTCATCCAGTCTTTCATGTGTCTTGCTTCAAAAAGGTTGTGGTATCAAATTGTAAGGTGCAACTACATACCAAGTTATCAGAATTTGATGAGGAAGGCTCCATTTGGCTCCATCCATAAGCAATATTGGATACCAAAGAGTGTCAATTGCATAGGCACAAGGTCAAAGAAGTAACGATCAAGTGGAAAGATATGCAACAAAAAAACGCCACATGGGAACCAATAGATATTTTCCAACAATTTCTTCACCTTTAACCTTGAGGACATTGTTGCTCTTAAAGGAAGAGGGCATGTTAGTGTCCTACCCCAAACCTCCCTACTTTAGGCTACATAGGAGTCAGTCAGCTAAAGTACGCGACTGTCTCTTTTGCATAAGGTTGACTAGATAGTAGTGAATAATTAATGTAAAAATGGCCTCTTTTTTACCCACTAGGTAGTTGGTACCCATTAATTATAGGACCACAAGTAGTTATTGTTTTCTCTATGGAAAGCCTATTTAAAGATCTAGGAGGCAGTGGATTGTTTTGTCAAGTTTTGTTATATTTGAAGCTCAACCCAAGTGAAAGGTTTCACAACCTCAAGAGGCATGTGAACATTGCGTTTTTATTGATAATCATAACACAAGGGTTTGTTGTGCAACACCCTCTTTTCTATTGTCTTGTGTTTGGTTATTTTGCACTATAATTTCTGGTTTCTTGGATCATAAATCTTTGCATATCCCACAGTTGTTCTAAGTTTAAGGGTTAAGAACACTACAATGCCCTAGCTCATATGGGTTTTGTTCACACTTGGATGTATATATTAATATATTATGATGTGAAAACATGGAATTAGGAGTGTGTTACCACCTAATTGGTAACGTTTTCTTCAGAGATTGTATAAAAGTCATATACAGTCACTAATATGCTACAGGATATCCAACATCGGACTTCAGGAGCAGCTTTTATTGCTTCCAGGTTGCAATCCAATATTTCACGCAGGGTCTTTGAAGGCAACGTTCTACATTGATAAAGATTTAACACATCCAGTCCTGGAACAAATGTCAATACCCACTCTATATGAAAGGTTTGCAAAGATAGCAGTGGGAAACCACAACCAAATACAAAAAATGTCACTGGATTCAGGATCCACTAATCAAAGGGGGCACTGTAAGCTGAGTTCTGTAGTGTCAGGCAATTTCTTGCTGGACAATTAGACTCATTAGATCTACCTGCAAAAGCAATGGGAGATAAAGTGTTTGAATTTTTGTATATACCAGAGGTTTCAGTCAACAGTGGTCAAATCTTATACACAGAGAAATGAGGCCTGATGCAATATTTAGTGACTCCATCTAAGCACCAAGTGGAAACCCATGTATCACGCGGGCAGCTGAATACAAGAAGGAATTTCATCCTTTGACAGCCGCAGGAATGCCTGATGATGAAGCCGTGAGTTGATTTTTTATTAAATCGTGGCCTCTGGAAGTCCTGTCCACCCTCAATCTGTCCGGCAGCATACCCACCCACCAGCAAACCAATGCGCACTCTTTCACATGGAAATTGGACCCGCGATCCTGTTGACACCCAAATCGTCATGTTTTGGCAGCCGAGTCGTGAAGGGAGTTCGAGTTCGTTGCATGGAACAACGTACATCTAACAATCACCCCACTAGTCCATTGTTTTTGATCTGCAGCTTTGTTTCGGTTCCGCAAGTTTTAAAGTTGATTTTGTGTATCATCTCTGGTGGAGTGGCAACAATTGGCGGCCAGGTCCTTCAAGTAAAAAAAAGAACAGCAGCCGCACCACAATCTCGCCATGATTATTGTGATTGTGTTCAAACTATGGTTCGTCGAAGCTTGGAGATTGGCTCGGGCCCGCATTTTTTTTGACAGCTGATTTCTGGGAGAAATCTCACGCCATGTCAAATACTTACAAATCCGTTGTTTGGTGGTGTCTTCCTGGATACATGTAGCTTTTTGGAGCTCGCGACTCTCATTGACAGTTAGTTCGTGGAGCAGACCCAATGTGCCAGCGTGAATCTGGGTGGACCTACTATCAAATTGGGATTCACCAAATTGTGGGTGTCTCACGAGTGCTATTGACAGCCGATAACATTTGTATTTTCAAAGCATATCACCATTTGGGAAGCGTTGAGATGCTATAACTCAGAGCGCAGCACACCTTCGCGCGTGGAGCATATCCGCTTTTTTTATCCTGTAATAAAGTCGATAGTTGTGTTATGGGTCCAGTCATTCGCCAAAGGTGATGGAATTCACATTGTATTTACTATCAGTCAACAGGCTTGGTAGTATCTCCGAGGCCACGTAAATTTTTGTGGAGCATCTCACTAAGTATTTGTTCACGTTAGTGCTGTAACGTGGAGTTTTGAACATGCTTTCGCTGCCGATCATGGGGAGTGCAACTTTATGGCATAGTAGCATAATTTGAGCATGAATATGGATACATATACAATTTGATGCAGAAAAAAATTGGATACATATACTATACGATTGGATGTAGAAAAAAATACGTATCTAAAAAATCCAATACTAATAAAATATGTAAGTAGACTTCTTATATATAATATTTTTAATTAAATATATAATGATATATATAATATTTTTAATTAAATATACACCAATATATATAACATTTATATATTGTTAAATATATACAATATTTTTAATAAAATATTGAATATCAACCATTAAATTTTAAACTTGAAAAAAAATATATTTTTTTAAACATTTTTTCTTTAACCAAAATTACTCTTTAAAAAAACAAAAAGATAATGCTTGTAGTATAAGAGAGAAAACTCTTAGTTATTAATAGTTATTAATTATTTAAGAAGAAAGTAAATAATATTTACCACTATTTACATTGGAATTAATTAATTAATGTTTAAATTGTGTTAGGGTTAACTTTGACTCTGAGCATGGATGTAAGTGGTTTTGGGCACATGGTTTTGGTAACCAATAAATCTAGTGTTACTATTATAATTGCATATTTATTTTCTTTGGCATAGTTTTATTCCTATTAAATTGAATTACTAAGTATGAAATTTAAAGGTATTTATTTTATAATGTTTTAATAATTAAAATTGGTTTTTAAAATTAATTTTCAAAATTATCCCGTATTCGTATTAATAGATCGAATATTCGACAAATTCGAATTTGTTTCGAATTTGTTTGAAATTTCCGTACACAAAAGGCCAATATGACCGAATTATGCTACTATGCTTTATGGTAAGTCAGGTTCTGTGTTTGTCTTTGGGAGTAGCTAGCGTGCCACCTGTGAACCTGCATTCCATTTCCATCGACAACCAAGTTAACGAGACATTTATGTGTTGAAGTATACATGGAGTTTGGCCCCATGTTTTTTTTTCAAGCAACCAGTTGACTTTTTCTTCTGTCTTCTCATACATGGAGTTTTGAGATGGCAGCCGATTGCATAATTTGAAGAGTCATCATGCGTTGATGGCATCTTTTTGAAGGGTCATCTTCATGTTAGTTATAGTGCTTGGTTGTATGGGAATCATGAAACTTTAGTTAAGGTAGGAGTTACATTAATAAATTAAAGTTGGTCAAGTATTCAAAAAGAGAAAAAAGTGGATCTAGATCTTTTCCATCTGTTCTCTTTTATTTATTATTTTATTTGAAAATGAGAATGGCTTTTTGGGTCTATAAAAGATTTGGCTTCATCATTGTAAGCGGTGGAAAAAGTGGGGATATTCTTTTCTCAACTCTTAATAGAAAAATATCAGTTTGGGTTACTATGGATGTATAATTGAGCACTCATCTAATGTGTGGCATGAACTTGTGGAGCTTCAATGAATGGGTGATTGTTGCTAGAAGTTATTTTTCTTTTCTATGTTTGCGTTGGAGACCATAAACGGATGGAATCATCTTATTGGAAGGTGAAAACCCTTAGCAGCTGCTAGCCTTTTCCCTTAGTGAGCATGCTTGTATGGGCATTGATGTTTACATTTAATCTAGCTTGATTGTGTAGTATTGATCCTTTGCATGCACATCGCATTTCCTACAATTAGGAGGAAGTAAATCTAGTAGCCGCATCATTGACTAATTGCGGTTTGCTCAGTCATGCGACCTATTCCCTTTAGTCACATATGATACAAGGCCGTTGTGAGTTCTCCTTTTGAGATACTGGCACTGATCTCTTTGTGAGCACTAAGGACTGATCTTTCCCTCTCTCCCATCACTCATTCAATTTATACCTATGCTACAACTGTTTCTCTAAGGCAGCCTCTTCGTTTCACATTGTCTGTTATTACATCTACCTTAGTGAACTTAACCTTAGGGAAGCTCCCCTTGAGTTGGAGAAGAGCCAACTTGAAGCGAGGAAGAGAGGAGTGTGGTGACAATGGTTGCTCTTTTCGCAATTGCCATCGGGCCTGTGTGCCTACTTTTGGGCTTTGACACATGCACACCGGTTAGGAGCGGCAAGATTTTGGCGTCGTTGCCCGGGACAAAGTCCAGTTCTTGAATTTTGAAGATTTTGCTTCATTGACATTTTTGAGAGATCATAATACAGATCCCGATTCTCACCTGGAGACTCCACGAAGGGATGAATCCCTTGTCCTTTTGCAGATCCAAATACTTTATTGGGTGTAGAGGTGAGCACACTCATAAATGATAAGGCTTTCAAGCTCACCTTGGCGACTCCACAGTTCAGTTTGAGGTATGACTATGCATATTGCAGATTCAATACTTTATTATTTGAGAATATGGATGATAAAATGGAAGAACTCCGTGCTCTCTTGCATGAAGCCTTCAGCCCACTAGATTTCTTAGGTATCCATAGATTTCCTAATGGTTGCTATAAAAGAGTTCTTAGAATTGTTCCAGAGTTCTTTGGAAACGACGAGCACTCGACAATCTATTATATTGTTTCTTTCTGCAAGTTAATGGCAGATCTCAAGGTTTACCATGAGGATGATCTCATGATTGTATTTGCTTTAACCTTGGAGGGAGATGCATAGAGTTGGTTCAATAACCTTTGGGAAGAAGGCATAGAATCAGTGGCAAATTTTTTTCAGAAGTTTCTAGTTCGTTGGCATGAAGGAACAGTTGATGAGATTGAACATTTGGCCAAAGAGTATGATGCCCTCCTCCCTAGGACACAACTTGATTTTGAAGAGGAGATCCATTGAAGATCTGGTTGAGGAAGCATTTTAAGGGCCCTTGGTTGAAGATATTACTAAAGAGCTTTCTGATATCGACATTGAAGATGAGAAGCTACCTCAGGTATATTTTGAAAGTAATAACACTTGTATTGCAGATCTGCCTCATTAGAGGCTCTTGAGTGATGAAGGTTAGATTAAAGAAGGGTCACCCATTGCTTATTTAAGCCCTCTTCAGTGTTATATTGATGAAGCATGTACTCTAACGTGCTATATGATTGAAAATTTGAGAGATGGCTTACATTTGCAGCATGATTTTTTTTATGCCAACCATACTTTGATGGTATTTCCAGGTCACATTTACAACATATTTGATGAGACCTTGTTTTGGTTAATGACCAAACACAGAGGAAAAGGTTCTATTATTGATGAGGAGCTAAGATGGCTCCATTTGTTGTATCATTTCACTTGATGTTTTTTTGTCACTTGATAGAGTAGGTAGGTAGGAAGAATAAAAGCTCTTGCAGGAGCATTTAAAGTTTTGGTATGCTTTCTTCTGTTTTTGTAATAAGTGTATGGTTTCAGGATGTGAATTGAGCCATCCCCAATACACTCTGTATTTTCTATATAAGCTAGTTTGCAAATACCCAGAGAATGCTGAGGTTCTCAAAGATTGTTGAGGTTATCATATACTCTCGAGGAGAGCATACCTCCCCATATGGAGGCAGATGTTACCACCTAATTGGTAACGTTTTCTTAAGAGACTGTTTAAAAGTCATATACAATCACTAATATGCTATAGGATATCCAACACCGGACTTCAGGAGCAACTTTTATTGCTTCCAGGTTGCAATCCAATATTTCACGCAGAGTCTTTGAATTCAGTGTTACCCCTCAAAATACATCAGCACTGTTTGAGTTTCCAAACCAATCATTCTTTAAGGTCCCAAGCACAGCTTTAAAAGGGTGTGATGATCACTAGTTAAATGGCTTAGTCAGCAATAGCAGTATTCAGTCTCAAGTTCTAGATCAAAGATCATTGAGCTCCGATACTGGTCAAACAACAGAGGCTTTATCTGTTATCAAGTCAGGTTCGGAAAATATGAAGAGCACCCTTGCTGGAGACTACTTGACTGTTGCTTTGATGGATTTAAATCCTAAGCAGTAAGGCACTCTTGCAACTCTTGTTATGGGGGTAGTGCAGTCAAGTTCCTTGGTACAAAGCAACACCATGAAAAGTGGCTGAAGGATGCAGAAGACTGTTGTAAGAGGATGCTTTGCTATGACTGAGCTTGGACATGGCAGTAATGTCCGTGAAAATGAAATAACCACCACCTACAATCCCTCTACTCAAGGATTCATCATCACTACACCTTGTGAAAGTGCTCAAAAGTACTGGATTGGAGGGGTCGGAAGTTACACCCACGCTGTAGTTTTCTCCCAGCTTGTTATCAATGGAAAGAATAAAGGTGTGCATGCATTTATTGCACAAATGCGAGACAAAGATGCCTTTAGATCTTTATATAGTGCTGCAACTCGGTTGTGTTTGCAAAGTGGATATCAATGATAGAAATCATAATCTCAGAGATGGCTGGAATTTAAGTGAATTACACATGAAGACTACCACAGAATGTCCTTATATGCAAGATCTGGTTGCTTTCTTTTATTTATATCACAGTGCATCTGAAGGAAGAGGCCTATTTGCTCTTCACATTCCTGCTTCAAACATGGTGTCATTCGTTGTTGTCAACTCTTTCCAGAATAGGGAGCTCTTTTCCGGTCAGATTGAAAAGCAGTTCTGTGAAGGTTTACGATGCAGTGGAACATGGAGGAAGGTTTTCTTATTGATCAGTCACGACCACTTCGTAGCACAATACGAGCCATAGCAGCGGATACGGAGATGTTGGTGGTGGGCAGAACTGAAGCTTTTATAAGAGGTTGGCGAGCAATTCCTAAGCTCCCACATTTTCCACATTTCGGGAAATTCCACTGAAACAGTCTCCAAGGAAACCAGGTTTACTTTCCCGTCCATTTGGGTTTTCCTAGCTTGATAGGAACAATGCAAAGTCAGACAACCTTGATCTTTCGGCATTTCCATCTGGCGTAGCTAGCTACTTAAAGCCTAAGCTTGACTCACCTTCAAATGTGCATAGCAATTATCAGTGGGTTCGAGATGATTCAAATAAATTTTCAGACATGGAGCTAAACCCATGATCGCGTCGGCAGCCATTGACAGGGGATCACCCACTCATAGTCGATTCAATGAAGATCGGTTTCAGAGAATTCGACCCTCGCTATAATGGGTATCTTTGCTACGTGGCTCGGACCCACATTTTCTTTTGAATTATGCTGCAGTCTCTACTTATTAAAAACATCAACAATTGTGACTAGTTAGCTACTGAGAGAGATTCCGCGATCTGCGATCAATTGACTGGCAAACATGTACCATCTCCACTTGCATTCAGTCACGCCCTGGTTGGCGTAAACTTCAGGATTCGTGGATTGCTGGAGTTAGTTCACGCATTGGCAGCTGTTTCAAGTAGATTTTTGGACCCACACTTACATTAGCAGCTGATTACGTGGTTCATCTTCATCAAAACCGCCAATGGTGCTGAGAATGCCCAGTTTCAAAGGAGGGCGTTCGCTGTCACCACTTTAGACGCCGAAGATGCTATGCCACGAAACCTTAGAGCATTGTTTGGCAGCGGATGGTGGGTGAGTATAGCTCGTGGTATCTATGTCCTTCCTTGTTAGTTGCCAAAGAGTTCCACGTTTTTTGCTAACAGACAGAGCACACCAAGTGTCCGGGTTTTCACGGCTCCGGGTTGTTCCAGTTCAACATTTTAACGCTATTATGTAAATTGGCACTCCACATCAGCCTCGAAAGCAAGTTGTTAACCATTGGCGTCTACAAGATGTTGTTTTACACAGGCAGCCGAATAATGAAGTCGTGATCCTCCATCAGAAATTAGTGATTTTGCAGATCAGTTGTTGGCCTATCCACCTGATAACTGCGTATCATTTTTTATTCTCTCATTTGGCTGCCAATCATAGTCACCAACACACAGTCTTAAAATTTCAGCCAACTCAAGACAGTGCTGTTACGTGGAGTTTGGAGCACTTGAGTTAGCCATGTGTGACCCCCATTTGCAGTTGTTTGTATAAAACTTATAGCTATCGTTTAGTTTACTCATGTTAGCAGGCACCTTTCGCTTAGGGTACTTTATTTTTTAAGGAGTTTTTAATTATCATCCAGTTAAAACTAGGAGTTTCTTTAGTTAAGCAAAGTTTGATCTAGTAGTTATTTAGAGAGAGAAAAGTGGATCTCAAACCACTTTCTCCTTATTATTTTGATTTTTTCTATTTTTCTATTTTTTCAGGAAGAGCCTTTTTTGGGGCCTATAAAGAGGATGCCTCTTTCTTTGTAAAAGGATGGAATGTTTTGGGTTGGGAGGATTTTTCCCTAGAGTTGATAAAGAAAATCATATTGAGTTTTTGGACATGTTGGGTTTCTTTGTGGTAGTTTTGTGTTTTCATGAGTTGTAGACCAAGCCGGTATAGAGGGCTAACAATCTAGCACGTTGGGCAAGCATTTGCGGCTGCCAAGTTGCTTATTGTCGTTATGTTCTTGGAGGTCTGGGAGTAATGGAAAGTAGTTAGTTATACTTCCATTCTCCTGGCCTTTGATTATGGAACGGACCAGCCTAGTCTCCCTTCTGCGAAACGCAAAGCCTTTTTGAGTCCCCTTCTAACTCGATTCACCCTTCTGATATTGGCACTGGCCTTCCCTCGAGGACTGATCCTCCTTTCCCTTCCTACCCATCAATCCGACTCATTTTACCTTTTTGCTACCCGTGTTTCTCCAAGGAAACCTCTTCAGATCACCTTGCCCTCAGCCGCACCTGCCTTAGCGATCCAAACTTAGGGAAACCCCCCTAGAGATGGAGAAGAACTAGCCTGAAGCGAGGAGAGAGAAGGTGTGGTGACATTGGCCTTTTGAGAGAGAGTTGTCGCCGGGCCGACGCGCCCACAGTTTGGGCTTTCAGCACTTGCGTGCCAGTTTCAGGCGACAACATTTTGGCGCTGTTGCCGGGGATAAAGTCCAGTTCCCGGATTTTGAAGACTATGCTTCATTGACAGTTGTGGGAGATTACATTGCAGATTCTTCCTGTCACATTGCGACTCCACGAAGGGATAGAGCCTTTGTCCTTTTGCAGATTTGAAGATCCGATTGGGTGTAGAGGTGAGCACACTCATTAGAAGGCTTTCAAGCTCACCTTGGCGACTCCACAAGTTTGGTATGAGGTATGATTAAACATGTTTTTTCAAATTAAGTACTTCATTGTTTGATTTATGGAAGAACCGTGGGATATTTGGAACGATGCTTACAGCCCACTGGATTTCTCAAAAGTCCATGGATTTCCTAATCAATGCTACGACCTTGAGGAGGTGCATGACATTCTTCCCAAATTTTATGGAAATGATGGTGTTTCAGCCACCCATCATATGGTGTTTCAGCCACCCATCAAATTTTATGGAAATCGTTGAAGATTTGATTGAGGAGGCATTACAAGAAACCTTGGTTGAAGACATTGCTGAAGAGATCCCGGATATGACTATAATAGAAAACATTGAAGATGGGAATCTGCCCCAAGTTTATGAACAACTTCCTGATGAAAAGCTGGAGCTGCCTCAAGTTCACCACATTGAAGGTAATACTATTTTTTATGCAGATCAGCTTGAACAGTTTGACAATAAAGGGTTGTATGTGAGCCCTATCAACCAGTGGATAGAGGCTTCTTGTGCTCGGTTTGATTCTGCCTGGTATAATCTCTTGTTGCCTAACAGTCTGATTATTCAATTCAACTTTATTTATGAGCAGACTGCAAGGCATAGTTATCTCATGATGAATGTGTTTTTGTTTCTTTCACTGACAAAGCTCAAAAAAAAGAAATTTGGCATGGATAAGATGCTGGAATGGCTTCATTGGTTGTATGCATACACCTAATGTGTGCTAGATTTATGATAGAGTAGGTAGGTAGGAACAAAAATAAGCTCTTGCATGAGCATTTAAATTCTCAGTATGTTTTTTGTTTTGTAATAAAGTATGGGATGTGAATGAAGCCATCCCATCACTTCTTTCCTTCAAGTTGGTCTGCGAATACTCAGAGAAGCTGAGGTTCTCATGCGCTCTCTCCAAGAGCACGTCCCCCATGGAGCCAGATGTTACCCCTCAAAATACATCAGCACTGTTTGAGTTTCCAAACCAGTCATTCTTTAAGGTCCCCAGCATAGCTTTAAAAGGGTGTGATGATCACTAGTTAGATGGCTCAGTCAGCGATAGCAGTATTCAGTCTCAAGCTCTAGATCAAAGATCATTGAGCTTCGGTATTGATCAAACAATAGAGGCTTTATCTGTTATCAAGTCAAGTTCAGAAAATATGAAGAGCACCCTTGCTGGAGACTACTTGACTGTTGCTTTGATGGATTTAAATCCTGAGTAGTAAGGCACACTTGCAACTCTTGTTATGGGGGTAGTGCAATCAAGTTCCTTGGTACAAAGCAACACCATGAAAAGTGGTTGAAGGATGCAGAAGACTATGTTGTAAGCGGATGCTTTGCTATGATTGAGCTTGGACATGGCAGTAATGTCCGTGAAATTGAAACAATCACCACCTACGATCCCTTTACTCAAGAATTCATCATCACTACACCTTGTGAAAGTGCTCAAAAGTACTGGATTGGAGGGGCCGGAAGTTACACCCACGTTGTAGTTTTCTCCCAGCTTGTTATCAATGGAAAGAATAAAGGTGTGCATGCATTTATTGCACAAATGTGAGACAAAGATGCCTTTAGATCTTTATATAGTGCTACAACTCGGTTGTGTTTGCAAAGTGGATATCAATGCTAGAAATCATAATCTCAAAGATCGCTGGAATTTAAGTGAATTACACATGAAGACTACCACAGAATGTCCTTATATGCAAGATCTGGTTGCTTTCTTTTATTTATATCACAGTGCATCTGAAGGAAGAGGCCTATTTGCTCTTCACATTCCTGCTTCAAACATGGTGTTAGTAGTTGTTGTCAACCCTTTCCAGAACAGGGAGCTCTCCTCTGATCAGATTGAAAAGCAGTTCCGTGAAGGTTTACGATGCAGTGGAACATGGAGGAAGGTTTTCTTATTGATCAGTCACGACCACTTTGTAGCACAACACGAGCCATAGCAGCGGATACGGAGATGTTGGTGGTGGGCGGAACTGAAGCTTTTATAAGAGGTTGGCGAGCAATTCCTGAGCTCCCACATTTTCCACATTTCAGGAAATTCCACCGAAACAGCCTCCAAGGAAACCAGGTTTACTTTCCCATCCATTTGGGTTTTCCTGGCTTGATAGGAACAATGCGAAGTCAGACAACCTTGATCTTCCAGCATTTCCATCTGGCGTAGCTAGCTACTTAAAGCCTAAGCTTGACTCACCTTCAAATGTGCATAGCAATTATTAGTGGGTTCGAGATGATTCAAATTAATTTTCAGACATGGAGCTAAACCCATGATCCCGTCGGCAGCCATTGACAGAGGATCACCCACTCATAGTCGATTTCATGATGATCGGTTTTAGAGAATTCAACCCTCGCCATAATGGGTATCTTTGCTATGTGGCTTGGACCCACATTTTCTTTTGAATTATGCTGCAGTCTCTACTTATTAAAAACGTCAACAATCGTGACTAATTAGCTACTGAGAGAGATTCCACGATCTGCGATCAATTGATTGGCAAACGTGTAACATCTCCACTTGCATCCAGTCATGCCCTGCTTGGCGTAAACTTCAAGATTCGTGGATTGCTAGGATTAGTTCACGCATTGGCAGCTGTTTCAAGTAGATTTTTGGACCCACACTTACATTAGCAGTTGATTACGTGGTTCATCTTCATCAAAACCGCCAATGGTGCTGAGAATGACCAGTTTCAAAGGAGGGCGTTCCCTGTCACCACTTCAGATGCCGAAGATGCTACGCCACGAAACCTTAGAGCATTGTTTGGCAGCGGATGGTGGGTGAGTATAGCTCGTGGTATCTATGTCCTGCCTTGTTAGCTGCCAAAGATTTCCACGTTTTTTGCTAACAGACAGAGCACACCAAGTGTCCGGGTTTTCACAGCTTCAGGTTGTTCCAGTTCAGCATTTTAATGCTATTATGTAAATTGGCACTCCACATCAGCCCCAAAAGCAAGTTGTTAACCATTGGCGTCTACAAGATGTTGTTTTACACAGGCAGCCGAATAATGAAGTCGTGATCCTCCATCAGAAATTAGTGATTTTGCAGATCGGTTGTTGGCCTATCCACCTGATAACTGCGTATCATTTTTTATTCTCTCATTTGGCTGCCAATCATAGTCACCAACATGCAGTCTTAAAATTTCAGCCGACTCAAGATAATGCTGTTACGTGGAGTTTGGAGCACCTAAGTTAGCCATGTGTGACCCCCATTTGCAGTTTTTTGTATAAAACTTATAGCTGTCGTTTAGTTTACTCATGTTACCTTTCGCTTAGGGTACTTTATTTTTTAAGGAGTTTTTAATTATCATCCAGTTAAAACTAGGAGTTGCTTTAGTTAAGCAAAGTTTGATCTAGTAGTTATTTAGAGAGAGAAAAGTGGATCTCAAACCACTTTCTCCTTATTATTTTGATTTTTTCTATTTTTCTATTTTTTCATGAAGAGCCTTTTTTGGGGCCTATAAAGAGGATGGCTCTTTCTTTGTAAAAGGATGGAATGTTTTGGGCTGGGAGGATTTTTCCCCAGAGTTAATAAAGAAAATCATGTTGAGTTTTTGGACATGTTGGGTTTCTTTGTGGTAGTTTTGTGTTTTCATGAGTTGTAGACCAAGTCGGCATAGAAGGCTAACAATTTAGCACGTTGGGCAAGCATTTGTGGCTGCCAAGTTGCTTGTCGTCGTTATGTTCTTGGAGGTCTGGGAGTAATGGAAAGTAGTCAGTCTCCCTTCTGCGAAACACAAAGCCTTTCTGAGTCCCCTTCTGACTCCATTCACCCTTCTGATACTGGCACTGGCCTTCCCTCGAGGACTGATCCTCCCTTCCCTTCCTGCCCATCAATCCGACTCATTTTACCTTTTTGCTACCTGTGTTTCTCTAAGGCAGCCTCTTCAGATCACCTTGCCCTCAGCCGCACCTGCCTTAGCGATCCAAACTTAGGGAAACTCCCTTAGAACTGGAGAAGAACCAGCCTAAAGTGAGGAGAGAGAAGGTGTGGTGACATTGGCCTCTCTCTCGAGAGTTATCGTTGGGTCGGCACGTCGAGTTTGGGCTTTCAGCACTCGCATGCCAGTTTCGGGCGACAACAGGCAGCGTTCTACATTGATAAAGATTTAGCACATCCAGTCTTGGAACAAATGTCAATACCTAGTCTATATGGAAGGTTTGCAAAGAAAGCAGTGGAAAACCACAACCAAATAAAAAAAATGTCACGAAATTCAGGATCCACTAATCACAGGGGGCACTAAAAGATGAGTTCTATAGCGTCAGGCAATTTCTTGCTGGACAATTAGACTCATTAGATCTACCTGCAAAATCAATGGGAGATAAAGTGTTTGAATCTCTGTATATACGTGAGGTTTTAGTCAACAGTGGTTAAGTCTTATACATAGAGAAATGAGGCCTGATGCAATATTTAGTGACTATCGAAATGTAATGTCCCAAACTGATATAATAGGAAAGCAAACCCCGAACTTTGCATGCATGCAGTTGCATGCAAATATGTGCCCTAGAAAAATACGAAGATGCTATAAAATAGGAGAAATCAATGCATGTACATACCCATATATAGCTCAAATAAATAAGCTGCTGCTGGGAGCCCGGATGATGTGCTTGCTTTGTCTCTAATCACGGTGACACGGTGAAACCCTCTGGCTGGATGAATAATCAACCTCCCGGAATAACTGCTGAACGTAACCTGATGATGAACTAGTGCTGAACCTGTATGATCCAACCTAATGATGAACTAGGGCAGATAGTTTTCATTGCCGAAATACACCAGTTAGTTGAGCATGCGCTCAACCCCAACTTAACTCGCCGAGCTCTCCAATTCGACTCCACAAATCAATTATCACATAAGTGTCTTCTCCATTCACTTCATCTTTCTTTTATAACCTTCAACTGTGAAAACCCTAACTTTTGACCTAATTAGGTCAGTTTAACTTCTAATTTGCAGTTGACTTGCATGCATGCGCATGGAGACTTAATCGGGTGCATGCATCATGTCATACATGCAGGTGGCCTTTGGCTCTGGTGGCCCTCTTCGACCCAATGGTGATATAATATTGATGCCCTAGATCTTCTGTAGATGGCATCAGTCTTCAGCTGATTCCCTGACTGTTAGTACCCACTCGAACCCATAGGAATCACATAGGTTAGAGGGTTGGTCCTCAATGCCTAGGCAAAAGAGGACATTACAGTCCTCCCCGCTCGAATTTGCTTGTCCTCAAGCAACTGTAAAGCTGGGTGCTGTAATACTTGTTCTGTCTCCCAAGTGGCCTCCTCCATAGGCAGATCTTTCCATTGAACCAAGTAGTCTCTGATGATTTTGTTCCGCAGTTTCCGCTCTCGCACCTCTAGGACGCGCTCCCGAATTAGAATGAATTGCCCCTCATCATCAAGGGGGGGCAGCTCTCAAATCCCCTATCTGGAGGTCGACCTGCTGGACGGTCTCCGAATACTGCTGGACGTTGTGTGGCCTTATCTGGTGGTTTCCTGAAGGTGACAAAACACTCTGCTGCTCCCTCAATATCCCCCCTGTCGGAGTACTGCCTCCATCCTGTGTGATGTCACTGGCGTGGGAGGGTAGGTATTCATCCCTCTCAATACTACCTTCTGTCCCTCTGTTCCTATGAACTCCATCTCCATCGTCTGGTAGTTTGTGGAATACTTTCCAAGGGAATACATCCACTGAACTCCTAATACAACCTTCATGTCAGGTACATCCACCACATAGAATGTCTCGATCACTGTATAATTCCCAAGTGTTACTATTAATTGAGGAATCCTCTGACTACACTCCATGGTGTGACTTGTTGCAGCTATTGAAAACCCATCAAAACTCTCAGTCTGAATGTCTCTCCTTTTAACCCATGCAACATCAATAAAGTTGTGGGATGCCCCACCATCTATCAGCACTCCCACTCTGTGGCCCTGTACGGTACCTCTGATTCGGAGGGTGTGGAATCTAGGAACCCCTGTCATGGTAGCAATGGTACCTCCTGAGGGCGTCAACTCCCTAATTGTCTCTGGTGTCTCTCTCTGCTCCTGATCCGGATAATCATCATCCTCTCCATTGTCAGAATAGGCCTCTATGTAGTAAGCCTTTCCCTTCCCTGAACATCTGTGACCTGGTACCCATGGCTCCTAGCAAGTGAAACATAACTTTTTTCTTCTAAGGTCCTGTTGGGTATTATTGCCCATCCATTCTTTCTTGGGGCATTCTTTCTGGACGGGTTTCCTCTCTTCATCTTCAATAGGGGAATTGGGCTTGGGAGGAAGCCTAACCTTGGGTACTGCATCCTGTAAATCTCTAGTCCGTCTAATGGCATTTGCTAGGGTGGTGGGCCTATAAGACTTGACCCATCCCCGTAAGGGTTCAGTGAGAGCCTCAGTGAACAACATAATCAACCTGCTCTTTGATATATTTGTCACCATGACTGCTATCCTCTGAAACTCTGAAATAAATGCATCTGCACTACTTGTCTGCTTGAGCTGTGCCAGCTCTCTAAAGTGGACCTCAGGATCCTTCCGATCAAACCGCTCAATGAGCCTCTGTGTAAAATCTAGGTACGATGTGATGGTGTTGTGACCCAGTGTCACTAACCCGTGATACCACCACTCATGTGCTTCTTCGTCCAAATGCAAAGTAGCCAATTTAATGGCATCTGTCTCAATCATGGGGTTGAGCTGGAAGTATGTATCCAACTTCTGTACTCAATTCCTGGTTGGGCCACCCCGAGTGCCCTTAAAGGTAGGGATAGTCAGTTTCCCTACGGTGCACTGTAACTCATAGTTCTGGGTAAATGGCCTATTATAAGTTTTGGGTTTGTTCTTACTTTTAAAGTGGCAGAAGTCAGTGAAGGTCATAGCTGAATGGGAGTCCTCTCATAAGCTCTATATTCTCTCAGATAGGCTCTCATGGGTTCTTTTGGTTTTGCTTGTGCTAGAGGCACTATAGCTGGACTATCTAAGAATTGAGGCATGGTAGGTCGGAAGGGCTTGTGTATATGGGGATGGCTCTGTATGTTGGTATATAAGTACTCCCTACTACTGCTGGTGGATATCCTATCGCTGTTGGGAAATAAGGGAGTGTGTGGGGTGGGCCCATTCTTCTCAGTCATTTGCTTGAAGGTGCTCATCATTTTTTTTTTGCCCAGTAGTGAGTTCTTTTATGGCTGATATGAGACTATTGAAAGTTGTTCTATCATCATCGGCCATTGTTTCTTTGCCCTTTCCAGACTGATACTCTCTGACCCCCAAATCTATGTCCTCTAACTCCTCTTCTTTGTCTCTATTCCTCTGTCTCCTGTGAGTAATGTTGTATGGGTATCCTGGATTCATTTATAATTTTTGCATGCCCACAGCTGGCAAGATTGATGACATATAATATTTCAAACTAAAAATGTAAATCAAATGTAACCACCGTACCTCCACGCCTAGTGAACCTGTCCTCTTATGCAGACTTTTGGATGAATTCTTCTTTGCAGCTACAAGCGGAAAAATACAGCATACATTTTTTCGTGTGCTACCGGTACTTGAGAGTTATGATCGTGCTTACAATAACTCGTCAGCAGGTAAAATATGAGTAATCTGCAACAGCGTTTAGGAATCAACGTCAGCAAACCCTCAGCACCTGAAAGATCTATTCATGGGAACCTGTACTGTAATTTAATCCAAAATTTATAAGATTTTATGATGCAGCAGGAGCCTCGTGGCGCAACTTGACGATGGGAAGTGGTTCTATTAGACTTAAATTCTATAGAAGAATCCCCCTATGTACAGAAAATACTAATGAAAATTTAAAGGTAGTAAACAGATTCACTGAGAAGAACATTCAAAACAAGATTTTGGAATCTATGTACGACACAAAGAATGCGCCCTCGATCAGTTATTTCTGGGCACGAAAATCTATCGTTGGTGTACATATATCATGAGTTTCGTGCAACAGAGAAGCCTGGGTGTCTTCCTCATGTTCGTGCTGATGAATTGACAGCTCAGTTTCCAAATTATTCAGAGTCTTTCCTTAGGAAGTGGCTAAAACACTGTGCAGATCTTCAGAAGGGCCTAAATGGTGAAATGTTGTGTCTTATGAAGCGGACTTTCCGTATACCATCAGAGGAAGAATTGCGGCGAATGGTGACACCTGAGACTGTGTACATATGAGAGTATGCTAGTTGGTATGCATCATCTTAAGCGCCTTGGAATCAACAGACTTACTGCGGCATCGGATTGCAATGGTTAGAAAGCTTTCAAGTGAGCAAGCGGCTTCAGGCATCAAAGTAGATGCAACAACATTGAATAAGTTTGCTCGGGGACAACGCATGTCATTTCTTCAGCTTCAACAACAGGCACGAGAAAAATGTCAAGAAATCTGGGATCATCAGTGTCAGAGTCTTTCAGCTGTTGATGAGGTGCTTGAAAGTGATGCCGAAGCAAATAGTGATCTAGATTCGTTTGCTGGAGATCTAGAGAATTTACTGGACGCCGAAGAGGATGAGGATGGCGAAATTGGTGACTCTGACACAATTCAAATTGAGAAGATGCGACAAGAGGCAGCAGCAGAAGCAGCCAAAAAAAAAGAAAGAGAGGATGAGGACAGAAGCTTGGATGACTGGGAGGCTGTAGCTGATGCCCTAAATCTGAATGAGGACTCTTTGAAATTGTCCCACGAAAAAGAGAGTGAGAAAATACCCACTGTTTCTCAGTTTCAAACTACGGCTTGTTTTTCAATGGGGGCAGAAAACAAGGGCATTCTAAAGCCAGAGTATAAAATCAAACCCATATTGATTCCAAACAGAATTGGGCGAATTGGAAATGGTAGAGCTTGGAGACCTGATGATGATGAATCTCGTCCTGTTTTAGTGCCCTGTCTCTCTAAACCGCACAGCTTCCCAACACAATTTGGGAGGATATCTTCATGGGGATCAACTAATAGGAATGAACCTTCTATTCCTTCCACGATATCCCCTTCGTGCCCAATCTGCTATGAGGATCTTGATGCAATCGATCTTTTTTCCCTTAGGCTGGCAAGAAAACCAGCTTTGATACCACTGTAATATCCCAAACTGATATAATAGGAAAGCAAACTCCGAACTTTGCATGCATGCAGTTGCATGCAAATATGTGCCCTAGAAAAATACGGAGATGCTATAAAATAGGAGAAATCAATGCATGTACATACCCGTATATAGCTCAAATAAATAAGCTGCTGCTGGGAGCCCGGATGATGTGCTTGCTTTGTCTTTGATCACAGTGACACGGTGAAACCCTTTGGCTGGATGAATAATCAACCTCCCGGAATAACTGCTGAACGTAACCTGATGATGAACTAGTGCTAAACCTGTATGATCCAACTTGATGATGAACTAGGGCAGATAGTTTTCACTGCCGAAATACACCAGTTAGTTGAGCATGCACTCAACCCCAACTTAGCTCGCCAAGCTCTCCAATTCGACTCCACAAATCAATTATCACATAAGTGTCTTCTCCATTCACTTTATCTTTCTTTTATAACCTTCAACTGTGAAAACCCTAACTTTTGACCTAATTAAGTCAATTTAACTTCTAATTTGCAGTTGACTTGCATGCATGCGCATGGAGACTTAATCGGGTGCATGCATCATGTCATACATGCAGGTGGCCTTTGGCTCTGGTGGCCCTCTTTGACCCAATGGTGATATAATATTGATGCCCTAAATCTTCTGTAGATGGCATCGGTGTTCAGTTGATTCCCTGACTGTCAGTACCCACTCGAACCCACAGGAATCACATAGATTAGCAAGTTGGTCCTCAATGCCTAGGCAAAAAAGGACATTACACGAAACACCAAGTGGAAACCCATGTATCATGCGGGCAGCTGAATACAAGAAGGAATTTCATCCTTTGACAATTGTAGGGATACCTGATGATAAAGCCGTGAGTTGATTTTTTATTAAATCGTGGCCTTTGGAAATCCTGTCCACCCTCAATCTGTCCAGAAGCATACCCACCCACTAGAAAACCAATGCGCACTCTTCCACATGGAAATTGGACCCACGATCCTGTTGACACCCAGATCGTCATGTTTTGGCAGCCGAGTCGTGAAGGGAGTTCGAGTTCGTTGTATGGAACAACGTACATATAACGATCACTCCACTAGTCCATTGTTTTTTATCTGTAGCTTTGTTTCGGTTCAACAAGTTTTAAAGTTGATTTTGTTTATCATCTTTGGTGGAGTGGCAACAATTGGCGTCCAGGTTCTTCAAGTAATAAAAAGAACAGCAGCCGCACCACATTCACGCCATGATTATCGTTAGTGTGTTCAAACTCAGGGTTCATCGAAGCTTAGAGCTTAGCTCGGGCCTGCATTTTTTTTGACAGCTGATTTCTGGGAGAAATCTCACTCCATGTCAAATACTTACAAATAAGCTGTTTGGTGGTGTCTACGTGGTTACATGGAGCTTTTTGGAACTCGTGATTCTCATTGACAGTTGGTTCGTGGCCCCAACCCACACACTGGCATCCAACGTGAATCTGGGTGGACCTACTATCAAAACGGGATTCCCCAAATTGTGGGTGTCTCACGGGTGTTATTGACAGCCAATATCAGATGTATTTTCATAGCATATCATCGTTTGGGAAGTGTTGACATGTTATAACTCAGACCGGAGCACGCCTTCGTGCGTGGAGCATATCTGTGTTTTTTATCCTGTAATAAAGTCTATAGTTGTGTTATGGGTCCAGTCATTGATCGCCAAAGGTGATGGAATTCACGTTGTATTTACTATCAGTCCACAAGCTTGGTAGTATCTCCGAGGCCACGTAAATGTTTGTGGAGCATCTTACTAAGTAATTGTTCATGTCAGTGTTGTAACGTGGAGTTTTGAACATGCTTTGGCCATCGATGATGGGGAATGCAACTTTATGGTAAGTTAGGTTTTGTGTTTGTCTTCGGGACTAGCTAGCGTGCCACCTGTGAACCTGCGTTCCATTCCCATCGGCAGCCAAGTTGACGAGACATATCTGTGTTGAAGTGTACGTAAAGTTTGGCCCCACTTTTTTTTTCAAGCAGCCACTCGACTTTTTCTCCCATCTTCTCATACATGGAGTGTTGAGATGGCAACCGATTGCATATTTTGATGAGCCATCATGCGCTGATGGCATCTTTTTGAAGGGTCATCTTCCTCTTAGTTATAGTGCTTGTTTATATGGGAATCATGAACCTAGCCGTTACATTAATAAATTAAACTTATTCAAAAAGAGAAAAAAAGTGGATCTAGATCTTTTCCATTTGTTCTCTTTTCTTTTTATTTTATTTCAAAATGAGAATGGCTTTTGGGTCTATAAAAGACTTTCCTTCTCCATTGTTAGCGGTGGAAAAAAGTGGCGATATTTCTTTCCTCAGCTCTTAATAGAAAAATATCAGTTTGGGTTACTATGATGTGTAATTGAGCACTCATTTAATGTGTGGCGTGAACTTGTGGAGGTTCAATGAATGGGTGATTGCTGCTAGAAGTTAATTTTCTTTTCTATGTTTGCGTTGGAGACGATAAATGGATGCTATCATCTTATTGGAAGGTGAAAATCCTTAGCAGCTACTAGCCTTTTCTCTTTGTGAGCATGTTTGTACGGGCATTGATATTTACATTTAATTTAGCTTGATTGTGTAGTATTGATCCTTTGCATGCACAACGCATCTCCTGCAATTAGGAGGAAGTAAATCTAGTAGCCGCACCATTGACTAATCAAAGTTTGCTCAATCATGCGACCTATTCCCTTTAGTCACATATGACACAAAGCCCTCATGAGTTCTCCTTTTGACTTCATTTACCCTTTTGATATACTGGCACTGGTGTCTTTGTGAGGACTGATCTTTCCCTCTCTCCCATCGCTTATTCAATTTATACCTTTACTACAACTGTTTCTTGAAGGAAGTCTCTTTGTTTCACCTTGTCTGTTATTGCATTTGCCTTAGTGATCCTAACCTTAGGGAAGCCCCTTTTGAGTTGGAGAAGAGCCAACCTGAAGCGAGGAAGAGAGGAACGTGGTGGCAGTGGTTGCTCTTTTCGTAGTTGCTATCGAGCCGGTGTGCCTACTTTTGGGCTTTGACACACACACGTCGGTCAAGAGCGGCAACAGAGTGCTCATTCTTTTCACACAAATTTGGAGGCATTTTGGAGATAAGGGTGGTTTTCACCTTGGTTTTGTTTTCCAACCCATGGTATTGCTCTATTTTATGATTTATTGGAGAGTATTCACTTTTATTCTTTGTTGACCACATGTGTGAAATTGCTTCCACACTTCTTTAGGTCATTTTCCTATTGTGTACATGGTTTTGAAAATCAATTGATGGTATTTGCACATGGTTTCCTCTTCTAACACATGGTTTTGGCACTTTATTGATGAGCTCAACTACTATTGCACTTTTCAATAGTGTGCACTTGTAAAAAAAGATTATTTATTGTTCATTGACTATTCAAAGTGGCCATAATGCACATCATTAAGGGCACACCTCAGAAGGAATTATATTTTATTTTATTTGTGGATCAAGGTCGTTGAATGACAAAACTTCCTAGGGTGCACTTGCATGGATAATTTATCATTATTTTGTGAAGTCAATGTGGTTGAGGTAGTTGTCAAATCACATTCTCTTAGGGTGCACTTCGCATGTGGACAATCTTTTTATTGTATGAGGGTTGAAGAGGTCCAAGGCACTGTTGATTGTACAACATCAGGAGTCATTCTCCGAACTTGTGAGTAATATCAAGTCGAACTTATGAGTCATATCAAGTCCTATGTATTGTCATATGATTGAGGGGGCGATGCTGTATTGTAAAGCTTGTGAATAATATCAAGCTGAGTCTTGGAAGTAATATCAAGACTAGACTTGTGAGTAATATCGAGTCAAGTATTCTCATAAAAGGTACCCTATGAGATGGACCTCTAGTTATGGAGATGAGCTTGTGAGTAATATCAAGATGAGTCTTGTGAGTAATATCAAGACCGTAGGTTTGTGGGTGATATCAAGTCCCACTAATATCCTCATTTATTGAGGTGGCATACTTTACTTGGTAAAGTGGTTATACTATGTGATATATTACTAGTCATGGTCACTAAGTGCTATAAGTCTCTTTTAGGGATTAGCTACCCCTAGAATGAATTACTTTAGCATATGACCATTTGACCCGGGATAATATATATGATCATCGGTATAGAATAATTCTTTTGAGTATGATATGATAAGATGGTTAAATAAAAAACACATATGGACCATGTAGTAATTAATTAATAGTAATGAGATAAAGCATTGAGAAAGAGAATGGATTTGAATTACCTATATTAATTACTCCAAGTAAAACTCGAATTGTAAAAGGTTTCAGTAAAGCCTCAGTTGTGATAAAGCATGCATCAGTTAACTAGGAAGATCCATGCAAAAGTTGATAATAGAAATTGTGCATGGATGGCACTAATTGTGAAGCACCAAAGACATTTAGTTAGCCTCCTAACTTTATGGTTATGCACTCGGTTAAAGATTGAGTTCAATTCAGTTAGTTCACAATTAGTTTAGTCGGTTCAAGTCAGTGAACATCCAGTTAAAGCTAATTGAGGAAAGGAGGGTGCATATCTTGTGCATGATGGAGAATCCTAAGTGCTAGCTTGGCGCTAGTGCTAGGGAGGGTGCTAATGTTTGCATGAAGGGAGTTCTAGCTAGCTCCTCCTTGTCTATGCGCCATGTGCTGCTCTCATTAGTTTACTTGAGCCTCCCATTCACTACCTTCTGCATGATAGGTGTTTTGTCTTGCTATTAATATGCTAGGCACAAGGAAAGTTCATTATAATTGATTACGATGATGTATTGGATCTCTCTTCTCTACTGCCAAGGTGATATCTCTTATCAGGCAATCTGCTTATGTGTTTTAAACCATTCTCTGCAAATCTATCTATCATACTCAAAGAATTGCTAGGCTTTTCATCCTCCATGTTTGGAGGGTTTTTCCCAGGGTATATCTTGTCTCTTATGGATGAATGATTTATGTGGTTGATTTATTATGAGATTCATATGTGCAGTAATTGGTTGATTAAAGTTTTAAAGTTCAAGCATCTCCAATTTTGCTCAAACATTCACAGGCACGACTTCGTTGAACACACCTCACATGAAAATTATTTTGTTATTGTTGGTTGATGAAAGTGATTCTTCTAAGCACTCTTCTTGAGCCCACCTCTCATAGCTGCTCTTTCTACACTATTTAATAGTCAAAGGGCATGTTTTCTTGAGGTGATCCCTCATTATTTAAGCTACACTTGGCGTTCTTGGAGGACACACTCACCTTGTTGACTTGGCAATTATAATATTTTATTTGGAGGTGGTTATGGAGGAGTTCTCTTAAGGAGCACCTTGCACATGAAGGAGACACGTGACACTTTGCATGCACTGTGCATTAGCATGGAGCTTGAGGAGGGTAACATGTGGCATCACATTTATTTAGTTTCCTTTTAGTATTTTCAATTTTGTATGGATGTTTTTGTCTCGAAGAGCCCACTTATGCACTTTTGTAATATTTTCTTATTTTATAGTATTTTTTCCTTGGAGAAATTCATGGATCTAAGGAAACAAACACTTTTTTAATTCTCAAGGAGATGGAACTCAAACCTTTATAAGGGTTTTCTTTCTTCATTTGATGAAATGTTAGATTTGTTGCTAAACCCCCTTGGAGTTTAGTAGATAACTTGTTGGTTGTTTTTGGAGGATTGAGCAAAGTTACAAATATCGTGTCGACGAATATATCATCGAGGGTCCATAAAACAATGTATCAGATTTATCGAAGAAAATGTCGACACACATCAATAATATATCAACGAACTTAAAATATACAAAAATATTCATTTTTTTCAATGTTTTAAACATCTAAAGAAACCCCTCCCTCTAGCCCTTTTATGGGCAAATGTAAAAGTGAATAATCCCTTTGTTCTCAATTTGTTGCTTTCCCTCTTCAAACCGAGCAAAGAAATTAAAAAATCTCCAGACTCGGCAAATATTTTGCCCATTTTTGACAATATTTGTCGTGCGATATCTTTGAAATATCGTGATTTTTTCCAGCAATAATATCACCGGGTTGAGAGCATCACGATATATTACGTATGTTGGCAATATATTGACGATGTTTGCAACACTCGATTGAGTGTAGTGCTTTGTTGACGGGCCGAATTGGCACAATAGTCAACTAAGAGACAACCCGATCCAAAAACTTTCAAAGCTGCTCTCAGTCGTTAGATAGCTATCTCTGACGGGATTAAGGCCCCGTTGCCTTCCCTAAATTACTCCCAGCTACAAGAGGAAGACTCAAAGGAAAAATGAAGTTAATGTTTGTTAACTAAATCTCTACTACACCTACGAATATACAAAGAAAACTATTGAAGATAATTACTAAGTTAGTTGGTATTTTACACAACTGGTAACTCAAAATTAATCTAGTTAAACCAATTAACCTATGAGTGCAAAAATCAATAGTTAAGAAAATATTAACAAATTCAAACCAATTACATAAATTACACTATAGACACATGTACATTCATAACAAGACTGAAAGGTAACTTGGCAGAGTGTAAGTGTAAAAATCTGATTGAATATAGTTTCTATAAATTAAATAAAAACTACCACTTATATATCCTATGTATCCTATCCTGATCAGGAGCATGATATTGTTTAACCCTGGAATCAACTTGCAAATAATGATAATGTGCTGAGAATCCTGAAAACTTCAGAAGAAATTCTGAAATTTAAACAAGACAACACACAGAACAAGTATATCACATACATTATAATGATAACATCAAATTTACTATATGACATGAATTTGCAAGTTAAACCAGCATAAATCGACAGTTAAACATGATGCATTTGCACATTTCTTTAAAGAAATATAACAAAACATAAAGACTGCGAAAAGAAATAACAAGATCATACGATATTATAAATACATTTCCATAGTAAAAATACTACAAATATATTTATAAATATCACCAGTCAAAAAATGCTGCAACTGCTAACAAGAAATTGTCTTTAGCTACAGGAAATGATAAAGTGATCCTATTTTTTTTCTCTCCCAAACCATCCCTCCTTTCCAGTAAAACCCTGTCTCCCTAAATACATTCAATCTCATTTAGAGATAGTTCTAGAAAATAGGAAACTACATCATCGTAATCTTAACCAATTTCATTCAAAAATAGTAAAATGACAAATGAAATTGTCATTTTCTATATATGTTGTGATATCCCAAACTTGAAAAGATTCGACTTATAGTGCTAAATCATAGAACGATAAAGACACTAGTAATTGAGTGACACCTGGGAGACAACATGTCCATAATTGAAAACGATTTCGACTAATTCTTTTATAATTCTTCGGAGATCATCCTAAAAACGAGCGATCACCAAAATCCAGGAACAGCGCATCTGGAAAACCAAGCAAATCATCTGCAAAATCACACAGTAGGAATTAGTACAAACACAAGGGTAAATAAACTAAATGTCATAATCCACCAACTAACTTAAAAGAATACCTGGAAAACAAAAATCACTTCATTATCATTTGCTGCTTTTACAACCTGAAATACTTTTAGACATATGTATAGAAGTGAGTATCCTCAAAATACTATGATTTAACAGGAGTATTGAAAACCTGTATATTCACACCAGTCGCCGGATTTTGTGAAAATGGAACCTGTGAGTGACCTTTAAGCTGCATCAAAGTGACCTGAGCATTTAGCTCACGTACTCTTTCCTCATTTTTACGATTCTCATGTTGCAGTCTCATAACTCTCCGAATTAACTTGTTCTTGTGTCTCTTCAGACGCAAGATGCATTTATCAGCTAAATCGGATCTCTCCTGCAACTTCACATTTTCAGCTTTCACAGCATCACTACGTGCCACCATCTCTGTTATTTCTACCTCCATTCCACGTATCTTGTCAAGCAAACAATTAACGAACAGTGGGTGAATTGCTTCACCAATTTGATAAGGAGTAGGTAGATTCCCTTCAATAGATTTGCCCTTAATTGGAGGATCGAGCACAGAGTCAATTTGGGGATTCTTATCAGAAACATAAGGACTGTGTGCTATCGGGCGACTGATAGATTCGGGATCCACATCAGGACCCTTATGCGAGACAGGCCCATTCTCTTCATCATCTAATACCATCATTTCTATGTCGCTATCATTCTTCACAGCAGACTTAACAGCATTGGCTCTGGACGCCATGCCCCTAGTAAATCTACTTGTAACCTTAACATTTGGCTTCTTGCTCATCTGTCTGCAGGATTTGTCATTACGGTTTGGCGTTCCCGAGGAAAGGTTCAGGGATTTCCTCCTTCGCTTGGAACGCATGGGAGAACCAGGACTTTGCGCAGGAGTGGGAGCGGAATCTTCATGGACGCTAGGGTTTGCACAATCATTAGGGTTTGGCATAGGCTCATGTACAGGTGAAGTCGGGACTTCACAAGGCTGCTGATGCCTTGCACAATCGAATTGACAATGGCAAAACGCCGTAAAACCATTCTGCTCAAGAAAGTCGTCCCATGACTGATTTCATTTAGACAACTCCCTCTCCACCAACATCCTAACACGACCATGGTGAAAGAGACTTCGTCCGATATTCTTAGGACCCTTTTTGATGGCCAAAGACATCTTGGTCATGCTTTGAACTAAATAATAAGGTAAATTGATAAGCAGACCGAGAAAAACAGTCATCAATCTAAGGTGATAAACATATGTAGAGGAAAGACGGCCCTCACAAGTCACATACCTGTGAATGACATCCAAAACCGGTCGCCATTCTTTTTTGAAATATTTGCGTGACACACCAGCCCTGAAGGACATGTCCTGGCAAGGGTTCTTTAACATCTTCCTCCATTCAGTAGCTTTCATCTGCTTGGATTTGAACCAACGTTCACCTGTTAACGGTAGGCCCGTGGCCAAGGAGACTGAGCGCTCATCAACTCTGAATTGAAGGTCGGCCACCTTAACTCTAGCATCAACCAGCGAGAGGGCAAATAACCTAGTAACCTCAGGGTTCGAGTCTGCGAACTTACGGAAAAATGGAAGCCACCCGACTGCTTCTACCTTGGCTAGGAGCTCTGGGTTCCCGTCAAGAAGTTTCGTGTCATTAGGTTCGACCCTAACAACCGGGGCCATTGCTGTGAGTGCGAATGCACGCAGTTGCACACAGAGGAGATACAACGGATCGCAACAAGACAGAACGCTAGAGAGCGAGCATTCGGGATGCAAACCAAGCAAAAACCACAAACAATGAAACCCGACTCTTTCATAAACGAAAATCGACATGAGTAAACTCAGACAAGAACCCTGTAAACTCGGTATGAGCGAACAGGAATGATTACACAGAGAGGTCATCACAAAAGTGGAAAGAGGCGGCGAAGACTCCAGAACAACCTCACCTTGCCATGATTTATTTGGCTCGATCATAATAAAACCACACAATGCATAGAGCACAGGTGTTCAACAAGCAGGAAGACACGACGCTGAGCTCGTACTGCAATTAAATGTCATTACAGAGTTATGTACGAGTATAATGATGACATATCAGCCTTCAATCGAGTGTATCGGCTTTGGGAATGGCGATGCGAATTACACCAACCATAAGGAATGAACCTTGGGTGTTAAAACGTCGACCTTACTGTATAATGATTTCAATCTTCAAAAATGGCGAACATACTACGTGAAACATATGACATAACCCATTATATCAACCCCAACCCTTACATGCAAGAATATAAGTTACGTATGGAGCATATTATAAAGATCGAGATCGAATACTTATAATTGGGTTATGTATAATTCGAAGATTAGAGGACAAACCTTGGAGATAAAAATTTGCATGGACTTTTGATAAGGTGCCAAAACGTGCAAAGGTCGACCATTCCAATTTTCACAACCTTATTACATTAGCAATTAAAACTAAAAATATCAAATGATAAATGTTCGAATAAGGCTCATGACTAGGGTATGGTGAAAGGTAGATAAACGAAAACACTTATCCCTTAATTTGAGACGCAAACCCCATTTAAAACAATGGTTTTAATATAGTAATTTTGCCAACTAGCCATGGTTCGCAAGGTTATAAAAACAATGGAATTCCACCGTTTCAGTAGCTAATGTAATTTCACTGTTTCGGTAGCTCCTGCTTTCGTTCCTGAATGTAAGAAATTTAAATATTTCATCAAACAAAATTTTATTTTGTTTGATGAAATTTATTTTAAACTCAAAGTTTTATTTTGTTTGATGAAATTTATTTTAAACTCAAAGTTTTATTTTGTTTGATAGAACTTTTGAGGCTGTTGGGTAGGGGCACAACATGCTTCAAAGATGAGAAGATCTTTTAAACCATATTGTTATCCTTACCTGCTGAAACTATCTTGACTTATGCTTATTGGGTAATAAATTTGGTAACACTCTTCCTTTTTCCATTATGTTATTAATGGAGTATTATTCATGAATGCATGTTTTCTCTACTTTTGGATGGATATGCATATATTTTATTCCTATGGACCATAATCTCAATATGTATTGGATTTTATCTACTGTAGTAATACCCTTAGTTAAATTTTTGCAGTTTAGGACAATACGGCAATGTACTGTTGTAGCTTGAATTTCTCAGCCTCCATATCCATTTTTCCTCTTTAAGATAGTCGATCGAGACTTGGCTTGACCCCATTGGCCTAATGGTAAGACACTAGTCTCCAGTCCATTCATCTTATTAGTTCCTATGCTTTATCAACTCATTTCACTAGAGCCATCTCTTCATTTACACCGTGGACCTTATTGCATAAAGCTTCAGTAATCCTGTTTTAGGGAACCCCCGTTGGGCAAGAGGAGAGCCAGCTTAAAGTATGAAGAGGGATTGCAAGGTGATGTTGGCAAGCCGCAATCCCTCTTAGTTCCTCGAAATATTTCACTTGAACTTTAGGACTTTATCTCAAGAAGTGAGGGTTTGAGAGGTAACAAGTCCACCACTCCCTCTTCCATGGTGGTCTGCTATCCAAGTGTCCTTGTGCAAGACGCTCCTTTTCTAACTATGTGATACATGTCCTCTCATGTGCCTAATGCTACTTTCATGTGTGTTAATGTGTTCATAAAGATTCAACGGTCCTCAACATGTGTCTGAATCCATAACCAACCTACATGAGCATACCTTGGGTTTTTTTTGTGAGAAATTCTCAACACTGGAACATACTAACGTACAAGATAAAATGGGAGTCGTAGGTATCCTTCAATGGTAGTTGACAGGGCTGTAGAATGAGAACCTATCTAATATGCTACATTGCACTGTCATTTTGATTTTATTCAGAACCCCTTCATCCAAATATTTTTGCATAGCATTCAGCAAGGGTCCAAGGAGAGGGACGGGGTGCCATATATATTTCCTCCTTTTGGATCCTCTATCCCGGCCAGTTCTGTTCTTTGGTAGTCAGCTCTAATTTATTGTCTTTATATATAGGGATTGTAGATATTTGAACATATTGAGCATTTGTTTTTGGAAAACTTTACACCAGGATTCACAGGTTGCCGTATTATACTTTATTGATGGGTGTTTATGATATTGATGCTTGCATCCATAGTTTTAAAACTCGGACTCAGACTTGGAATCGGCCAAGGGTCAACTCGGACTCGAACTCGGTAATGAATCAGTAATGACTTGGCTGATTTGAATTTAATAACTCGGTTCATTAAAAAACACATAAAATATTTAAATTTTAAAGAAAAAAATATTTTAAATATTCTAATCCATGATTCCAAAGCATTAGAGACAAAATAACCGAAGTCTGCCCATATATATACCATATACCATATGAGGGTGAAGTTGTGAACATATCGAAATGGCAGGTTGTGTACTGTGCAATACATATCTGGAAGATTGAAACAAAATGAAAATACATAATCAAAAAAGGCCTAAATGGCTTGTAGAGTGGCATAATTCACTAATTTATTTTATTTGATTCTTTCCATATTCAATATAGTTATTATTTTACCATCTGCTAAATTGCTAATTGAAATATAACCATAACCTCAGAGGCATATACAGACTTTGCTGATTAAAGTAAACAAATATCATGAGTTGAAAATCCAAATTCCATACTCATCATTCCAAGTTCCAACCATGCAAAATTTCTTTCTAGTTTCTCATAGTTACAAGAGATATCAGCAAAATGGCAACGAATGGGCCTCAACGCTGCTTAACCCACTCACAATGGGAGAGAAACTCCAGTTTATAAAGTATAGTACAGTAACAAGATCTGTAAGTTGTTTATAATACATGAATTACTATAGTCCTAAATGACCATTAGCAAAAATCGTTAGCGGGTTAAGAGACAAGAATAGGCATAGTATTAACTAACATGCAGGACATATCTGAAGTTCCAAAGTTTAGGAATTAATTAAAAAAAATTAAAAATTTAGTGTTTATAACTCCATGCATCAACTCGGATTAACTCGGGCGAGTTGACTGGTTCGGTACCGAACCAAACGAGTTGGACACCGACTCAGCCGGTTCAGTATCGAAACGGTCACCCGAACCGGTTTACATGCCAAGTCAGCTCAGCTGCAGTCAACTCGGCCAACTCGACTGACTCAGACTCGGACTCGGCCGAGTTTTAAAACACTAATTGCATCAATTGTCCCATAGTTTTAATCTTCCCAGAAAAGGCAGTCATTAATCTTAAAGGCAATTAGAATAGGAAGTTTACATTGCACTGTTGCAGCATATGCAGTATTTATTTTTCTTAATAGACAGAATACACTTTAAGAGCGAAGATATAGGATAGGATGTTGCCATCGGTGTCTTATATCTTGCATGCTTGTATCATACCCTGAAAGTTGACATATTTTATGCTTCAAGAATGGGATTCACATGAACAGCCCATGGTGATACAAAAGTAGTTGGAAGAGATATTAGTTCTCCCACTTTGTATCAAACAAAATGTATATATAAGATGAGCTGATCCATGTGTGTTTTGCATGAAATTTTGCATTATTAACAGTAAGTTGAGCTGATTCTTGTTAGCTTTTTCATTTACTGATTCTAGCTAGCTGTTTCCTATCTGTCTGACAAAAATACATAATCTGTAAACTATTTTCAGGGATCCTCTTTTAACGAATAGAAATATAACTTTTACATGCTTGTCTTTTTAATTATAATTCATTGTACAAGGTCTCAAACACTGGAACAACAGAGAGTTCTTATCTCTGTTATGTTTTGGTTTGTCATTTTGATGCTTTTGTGGCAGAATTGAGGAAGAGATTGCAAGGCAAACAACTATTGTTGAAACGAGCGTCAAAGATAATGAAGAATACGAACGCGAGAGGCGAGAACTTATTAATGGTCATGATAAAAGGAGAAAGCAGTTCAAACTAATACAGTTACAAGAGGAGGTAGATTTTGAGAAGAAGTTTGAGCAAGAAAGACTTCAAATGTTGGAGAAGTATGCCAAGAGAAGGCAAGAAGCAGCACAAAGCATCATCTCGTGTTCAGAATGGAGCTAGGAAAAAGCATAAATTATCTAATAGGGTGGTTTTGTCTAGATTTTCTAAAATCTCCGCAGGGCATACAACTATATGGAAATGCTATTGAACCTTTGCTAGCCAGTTCAGAGCAGTCCTGTCTAATAAGTAACCTATTGTGACAGGCTGTCAATTAGCATATATTCCGTGGAGTGTTTCTCATCAAATACCAAAACATGCCTATCTACCTTGAGTATTGGCTCATTCTTCAGTAGGGAAGCAATAATGTTGCATGCATCTGGTGTGTTAAAGATCTCTTACCATGTTCTTTTGGGACTAGACACGGACATGCAGTGAAAAATCAAGCAGTTTCTGTAAATTACCTCATTTCTGTTGGTTATGTTGTCTGTTATTTGGATTGGAAGTGTAAGTGTCTCAATGATTGCACAACTTGTTTCTAGCTGTTAAGTATTTTCCTTTCCCTTTTCGTTACTTTGGTAGAAAAGTTAACAAGAACACTTCATTTCTTCTTCCTTTTGATATTGTCTAGTCATACACACAATGGTATACTTTGAAATAGCGTGGCTCTTGTTAGTTTGCATGGAAAGGCATTTCCGCAAGCAATTGGCTCTTGTAGGTTAATATTTGACATATTGTGATTTAAAATTTAGAGTTTCTGAGACTTGGCTCAAATGGAAACCATGAACTTGTTTATGGCCTTTGTTTATGGTCTTCATTCTTGAGTTGCTTGAGGAATATGCATTGTTCCAACAAGGCTCCTCAAGTGAAATCCTGCTGGTCCACATTACCTTGAAGATTTCTATATTGCCTCCAAGTACGGTGGTATTTAATGGTTGCACCTTTATGAGATGCTACAAATGGTAAAAGTCCATTAGTTAATCCTGTGTACTATCTCACAGCTTGTTTAAAGTTTAGTTTCTTTCATTTAGATTTATAAGAAGTCAGTAATATCTTTAGTAGATTAACAATCTAAGAATATTTTTTTGCTAATTGCATTCTGAGCTTTACTAAAATTTGTGAAAGTAGTCAGCTTATAGCAATAAAGTTCTAAAGCAACATAAAGATTAATTAATGCAGTTTGATACATAAAGTTGTTACTCTGATGGTTCTTTCCTTGGTCAGCAGTGTTATTCAGGTTCTCCTGTATAAAGGCCACGCTGAAGATTTAAGGCCTCTTATGGTTACTCTGTTTTGTTCAAATTAGAAAAGTAGCGAAGGATACTATTTCTCACTGAGCAATATGTAATTGTGTTCCTAGTTAATAGATTTTATATGCAATTAGATAGGTCCAGTTGGTTTGACAAGAGCTTTAGTTTTTAAACTGTTTGTGAAAAGGACTAGTAGCTGAGTTGTTCTTCAACACATCTTTTGATTTCCTTTCCCTTGTTGTAAATATCTCATCTCATCGTGGGAATTCACCTCCTATGCACACCTGTTGTTTGCATTGTGAAGGACAAATGATGTGATCATGAAACATGGACACATACCCATCAATGCAATGGATATCATTCTCTTGCTACATTTAATCAAGCCAAATACGCATATAAGTAAATATCTTAAGCAACAAATTGTGATCACAACTTTGTAAATCAAAGCACTTTAGCAATCTTTATAGTCAATATATAAGATCGGCATTTTAAAGGATTTGACCTCCTAAGAATAGTGCCCCACCACCCTTTATCTTCTTCACACAAATATATATATATATATATATATATATATATATATATATATATACATAAAAAGGTGTACATCCTCATCTCAGTTGCATAAAATGTGGAGACACGACCTGCAAAATTTCAGAAACGCAAATGACATATATAAATACGCAAATGAAATATATAAATAATTTTATCTTGCGAATTTAAATAAAATGATAAAAAAAATTAGAATGGTTTTAGACTTAATTCTCAATGTTTCCTTGTCGTTAGTCATTTGTGTGCTTGATGTGGGTCCCACGTCCCTTTGAAGTGCTTCTGCCGGACTTGAAACATTCCCTATTTGTTGTGCTAAAATGTTTCAATATCTTACTTTGGCATTTTGATGCGCTGCAACTTAGATCCTCATTAACTCTATTTGTGGTAGTCAATGATGATGCTCACTATCATTTGGTTCGAGAGTAATCAATATCAAGTAGTTACCATTTGGATTGCATACTTGAGGTCTTTGCTATTTACCCATTACACTTATTTTTAGTGTAACCATTAGAAATATTGCATAGTTTATTACTTAATGCTAAGAAATAGTTCATATATAATGTCAACATTCATACAAGTGGTGGTCTTGTGATTAGGTGAACTCCTTGGATCACTAGGATCCTTTCTCTCTTTTTAGGGCACTTCCAAATGAAAAACAATTGTGGCCTATTAAACCATGTTAAAATGTGAGTCAATGAAGCATGGTATATCATGGATTGAAAGCCTAATTCTAGTAAATTTAAAAGAAGTAATACTTGCAATTATTATAGATAACAACCACAAACTAAAGAGGACCCAAGGTTCTAGTCCTTCTCAAGAAGCCTATATTGCACTATCCATCAACAGATTGTCATTGGTAAGGGGTGACTAGGGAAACTAGAAGTGAGAGTGAACTGAAAGGAAAACACACCCAAATGCCTTGAATGGACAGGTAGGAGGGGAGGGATGACAATTGGCAGGCAGAAGGTTGCAATATTTCTTTGGGAGTTTAGGTTTGACATTGATTAACCAATTACATAGAGCACCTACTTTATTTTGTGGATCTAGGGTTTATATTGATGTTCACGCACATGGATTCATGCTTTGACCAACAAGGCATGAAATTGAAACTCTTGGCAATGTTAATATGCAAGTGAGAGAAGTTGCTATCACATCGACCTAGAACTAGGAAAAAATGCATTGTGAGTGAACTTTAGGCATGTGTATATTAAGAAGTTGTGCAAGATCAATAAACAAAAATGGTACTCTTTTTTTCTTTTATGCATGTATGAACTTAGGCAAAAGATAGAGAACCATTTGGAAACATGTATCAAGGTATTTAATTTCTAACATAGTAACAACTTTACATGGAAAATTCCATAAGGTAGCATAGTGTGCTTTCTCTTGCATATATCGCAATTTAGGGACACAAGAAATTGTTGACACCTAAGGTGCTTGCATGATGGTACACTGATAACGAAAATAGGAATGACCTTGTCGAAGAAAGAGTAGTTCGTAACTAGGAATTTTAGTAGGGTTTTTGTCAAAATATCACACCAAAATGTAAGGATATGGATGTGTAACTTGGGAGCTATCTTGGGGGCTATAGTCAACTATGGCATTTGACCACATGAAGTACATGGTGACATAT
Source organism: Pseudotsuga menziesii (assembly GCA_001517045.1). Taxonomy (NCBI): domain Eukaryota; kingdom Viridiplantae; phylum Streptophyta; class Pinopsida; order Pinales; family Pinaceae; genus Pseudotsuga; species Pseudotsuga menziesii. The sequence goes on along the minus strand of LPNX011106698.1, from coordinate 113,453 downwards.
GCTCACTAACTTGGAATATGACTACATCTTTTAGTTTTTTTATTTATTTCTTGTTATATTAGTTCATGACTTCTAAATTTTGTGTTTTTGCATCTTAGTGATAATATTTTAGACTTCACACGTTTTAGCTATTTGGCCTAAACTTGCTTTATAGGATGTATTTGTGAATAAACAATGGGAAATTCTTTTTTTAGCATTATAAAAACCTTGGTTTTCCATGTTTAGTCTTTTTTTTGTAAGCTAGTACCCACAAGGGATTTGAATCGTGACCTTCCATTTACAACTTGTCTTATCAATTGCTCTAACCCTTGTGGGAAAGTCTTATTGTTAATATTGTAGAAAACAAATAATTTTACCTAGTTTTGGTAGAAAAAATTGTCACAATTAACTAAAGACTAGGCCCTCTAGTAAAGACTAGGACTTTAACATAGATCAATTTTCTTTCCCTTGGTAGTGTTTGGTTGTTGGTCACATTCCTTTGTCATATTTATTGTCGTGTCTCAAACCCAAATATAACATTGTGAGGTTCACTTTATTCTTGTTCACAGGTTAATAGATGGAAATGAAAGCCATTGTGCCAAAAAAGGCAAGGATTTTGTATCCAAATGTTGATAATATATGTAATGTCCTTAGCATGATGTTATTCTTGATGTCAGTAGAAATAAGAATGCATGCCATATAACTCAGTTTCATGCTCATTGATAAGATTTTCTAGTGAGTGCACCTCCTAAGGTTGTGATTCATGTTTGATATAAGGACATATGGTAGGTCAATTCCATACATAACATGATCCAATGCAACAAACAAATCTAGCCATTGTGTCCATTTAGTGTTACCTTTTTTATTAGAAGATAAGTGAACCCTATGATCACGGAGGATGGGATAATCAATTAGATTAATAAATGATACACTTCTAGAAAGAGAAAAAACCTCCCATGAAATACACCTACTAAAAAAATAAAGAATGTCTTTGAACTATCCCATAACTCAAAAAACCAATCTCACCTATAGCAATTGGATGCTACAAATTGAATTGGCCATTTTACAAAGGAAAATGCCTTTGTGAAGATCCTGATTAGGTCTTTTGGTGCGAATAGACATTCATAATTAAAAATACCAAAGTTCTTGCTTGGAAATGGTTACATTCATTTACAGTTTTCCATAGTAAAAATGCTAACAAAAGTCATCACAAGGTCCAACAAAGAGATTGAAACTAGGATGACGAGTTCCAACCATATTCTACGAGAAAAATCTCTAAATAGGCACACATCTTGCTAATGTGTTTCTACCAATCCATTTTTTGGAAGCTAGTGCTACTATCTATATTACCATAACATGTTGAATGCTAATGTGATCACAACTCCAAGGGGATTGATGCTTACTAGCAAATATCAAGCCTATGTTTATATGGGTTTTAGCTAGTACAATACTACAATAACTTAGAACTCCTAAATGATATATATTCTAAATGATATATAGACTAAATGATATATAGACTAAATGATGAGGATTAAATAGTTATGAATTGTTGAAATTAAAAACTATTTTTTTTAAATTTCTTAGACACCAATAAAACTAAACTATTCTTGTTCTAGTAAGATTTTATATATCTATTGGTCTGCAACAACAACATATTGATTTCAATCATGAAAGAACATAATTTAATTAAAGATAACATTTTCAACAATTGGTTTATTACTTGACATCTATTTTGATTTAAGGCCATTTATACCTATAATACTTACTTCCATACTAAGTTTATTCTTCATTATACTTTGGAAAAATAAAATAAGAAAAAAGTGAAATTTTTTAATTATACTTGACAACAAACCAAAAACTTTACCCCATCACGAATAAAATACTTATCGGTTATTCAAAGTCACTCATAGAGGAATGCATGAAGCAATCCTTGCCAATTATTTACAACAATTGATATCATCAGCAGTTTGCATGAAAGACCGACTTGCAATAGATCAATAGATTAAGATCCCTTGGTTATGGTTTAGACCAACAAAAATTTTAACCTTTTGGAAACAAGTAAAGTGCTTATTCATGAAAAACTAAATTCATTTTTGTTTACTAAAACTTGATAAGATTATTATTTTTCTATTAAGTATACATCTATTGGTCTACACAACAAACTTATTGCAATTATGAATGGAAAACAAAACATAATTCAATTAAATATACTATCTTTAACAATTGATTTACTACTTGATATGTGCTTTGATTTAGGCCATCAATACCTAGGCTCACTTGGGACTAGGTGTAGCCATTCGAATTTGGAGGAAGATGAAGGGTTAGGGAGAAGGCCAAGTGGCATGGAGGTTATTAAACATCAAGGATGAGTTGGAGGAAGCCTATGGGAGTGAATTCGACCTTAGAGGACCTTAGGAGGATTATAAAAATATGTCATGAGGAATGGAAATGGATTTTGATCATTTGTGAATTTGCCTTTGGCATTTTGGAGAGCATTAACTTGTCCATTGCACGGTGAGTGCACACTTACCTTGCTAGTGAGCCAATTTCGAGAGAGTGAAATTCTCATCCAAGTTGGCTATGGGAGAGGCCACCCTAACCTGTCATTTGGAGCTTCATGGAGTTTTTTTTCTGCAAATAGGAGGCTGCTACTGTTCGTGATACATCTCTCCTCCTATTCTCTCAATTCCCACTTCCCTATTTCCATGTTTTTCTATGAAGGCACACTTGTGTGAATGGTGGTTGCGCCCATTGAGTTCAGTTGATGACCAAGCATGGGTGAATGATTCATGGCTCTATAATATGTCTCCCATCTTCTCTACAAGTCGAAATCAGAATAAATACATATGCAAATGTCCATATTTCCAAGCTTTGTTGTGACTTGTTTTTGTGTGATGATTTCCCACTTCAATGGAGTTGTATATCTGATGTGTATTGCGACTTGGATTAATGTTATATGATGTTAGTGAGCTATGGAAATGATTTCAATGGTCTATATTCATCTTTCTATGTTCTGAATCATTAGATGCACCATTTATGAGTCGAAGTTGAGCTTTTATATGTCATTTCCCTTAAGCAAATATCACTGAAATTATGCATTCTAATATGAAGCTTTAATCCTTTGTTGCAGAACTCTTAACCACACCAAATGACAAAAAATGAAGTCTAATTACAGTCCCATACTCTGTTTGACAATTTGGGAGGGTTGCATAGGAGTTGGAGAGCCATTTTTTCCCACACCCTAGGGGGAATTGCATCATAAATTGCTAGTAATTTTACCCCTTTTGCTATCATGCCCAAATAGAGTTGCAGATGTTTATGAACTGTCATAAAACTATCAGAGAGTCCATTAAAGAGTTCTAATACTCCCTACATCAATTCCCACCAAATTCGAGACCCTCTTGTGCCATTCCAATCCCCTGGAGTCAAGACTAGTTAAGAATTTTTTTTCCAAAATCCCACCTACCAATCTTGTTAAGATCCAGCCTGTAGACCAAAAACTAGCCAGCCCCTTGAAATTCAGTCATGCTTGGAAACATGAAGAGGACTTCAAAAGCCTATTAGTCTCCAATTGGACTCATGTGGATTTGTCTCAAGGAGAGACAACTATGAAACAATTTGCTGAGAATTTCAAACAATTAAAAGGTAAAATAAAAAGTTGGACAAAACAACACGTTGAGAAATCCCAAGCATACCTAAAGGAAATTGAAGAGAAGATCAAATCATTGTTTGAGAATAATCCCCCTATAGTGTTCTCGAATGATGAACTAGATTCTTTAAATAAAATGTCATCTAAAAGAAAGGACCTTCTAGATAAGGAAGAGATTGCATGGAAATTAAAAAGTAGGGATACTTGGATTTCAGAAGGCAATCACAATTTGAAGTTCTTCACAAATATATGTGAATTTCAGAAGGAAAATAAATAAAATCTAGGAAATAAAAAATCCTTCTTGTGGGTTGGTCAAAACCTTTTCTGAGAAAGCAATGGCATGAAAGGATCATTTCTTTGCTCTTTTTAAAGAACTAGAAGGATATCCTATTGGAGAGATCTTGCATACAATGAGGTTGGTTCCATGTCTTATTGATGATGAAATGAATCGATCTGTGGAGGAGGGTGTAACCTCAGATGAACTATTGTATGTACTTAGCCCTTTCAAAAAGAACAAAATCCCAAGCCCATATGGGATCATTGTTGAATTTTATACGGATTATTATTTTCTGATAAAGGAAGACTTTCAAAGCTCTCATTCCCAAAAAAAGCCGTTGATTCTTTTGATGATTTCAAACCCTTTTTTTATGAAATCTAATTTATAAAATTATTTCCAAGGCTATTGACAATAGTATGAAGGAAATATTGCCCGATATAATATCAGAAGAACAATTCAACTTCATGGAAAATAGGCAAATCCATGATGAATTCGTTACATTCCAAGAAGGTTTGCACTCTATAAAAGGATTAAAGATCCCTACATTAGTTTTAAAAATAGATATTGTCAAAGCCTTTGACAAATTCAATTGGATGTCTTTAAGATTGATTCTAATTCAACTTGGAGTGAGCCTTAGTTTGTCAATTGGATTATGGGTTGCCTTCATTCCCCTTCTTTTGTAATATTCATTAGTTGCCTTCATTCCCCTTCTTTTGTAATATTCATTAATAGTTCTTCCTCAACTTTCATTAGAGCCTAAAGAAGACTTAAAATAAGATGGGCTTTGTTTGATTTTTATTTCTATTGGTTGTAGAAGGCCTCATCTTGCTAATAAAAGAAGCCAAATAAAAGGGAGAGATAAAAGGAATTAGGATCTCTAATGTGTCTATGCTTATCCATATCTTGTTCATCAATGATATACTGATTTTTGGGTATGGCAACTAGTTATAGGAATTTCATAAATTAAAGGATATTTTGGACCTATATTGCAAAGCTACAATCATGGAAATTAATAAATAAAAGTCCTTAGCACTCATTAATGGATTGACATAGGAGGTAGTAAGACCATTAGGAGATATTATTTATTTCTATATAAATGATTTAGACAAAGGATTGAAGTACCTTGGCTTTAATTTAAATCCCAATTGCTATAGGTTCGAAGATTGGTTATGGCTCTTCAAGAAAATTGAAGCTAAAATATCTGTGTGGATGAATAGATGGATCTCACGAGGAGGTAGGTTGAATTTAATCAAGAAAATCCTAGAGAGCGTTCAAGTTTATTAGTTGTCAATTGCAAAGGTTCCTAAAGGAATCTTGACAATTACAAGGAAAATATGCTTTAGATGTTTATGGATAGGTAAAAGGCACAAAGAAGGAATTCCAATTGTAAAATGGACCATATTGGCCACCCCTAAAGAACTTTGAGGATGGAGGCTAAAAAAAATATACACATTTGGGAAATCATTGGTGACATAAGATCTTTGGCGATTAGTTTATGGCAACTCTATGGGGTAATGTAATGAAATCACAATATCTGAAAGAGAGACCTATGGGGGATTTGTTTAGGGAAGAAAAAAAAAATGCTAAAGGAGGATTAATAGTGTGGAAAGCCTTAGTAGAGCTTTCCTGTTAGTTGTCTTATGGACCTCCTAGAAGATACATGATGGAAGAAATAAGAGATTAGTTGAAGACCCATAGGATGGGTGCCAGGGGACTACAAATTATTAGAAGGATCACTCAATTCACTACATTCCAAAGAGTTATTTTGCTTAAAATATCTTGGTGCACCCTTTGAGATAGAAGTATGGACTCAGGAGTGGAAAGATGACATAAGAAGAGGGCGAGCAAACTAATAAATGGTCCAGGTAAGTAAACATCTTGTCACATGATGCCATACAACTTTCAAATGAGGGAAATTTGGTATAATCAAAGAATCTAGCTGCATGAGAATACACTGTTAAGTTGGGATATGCAAATAAGGAATTTCATATACATTAGAGGAAATTTGGATGAAAATGGACATTTCAACCCTAGTTCAAATTCTATGTCATCATGTATTAGCCAAATAATATGCTTTAAAATTCAAAAGCAGTGAGTTAATTTTTTATTATAAAATTTGGGGATATGTGGAGTTTTTTAATAGTATAATTTGTCTACCCGCTTCCCGAAATTATCATGGATATTGATAATGAAATTAATATGCTAATCAATTTTAGGTAAAACATGACCCATATATAATAGTAATAGTAATTAATATTATAATTGATTGAAAAGTTGGATCCAATGACTTCTACTAGTATTATAACTAATAAATATAAAATACTAATTAATATCATAACTAATATACACATCCATTTTTTTAGGTAATGCACTATGGTGATTAATATTATAATCAATATATAATAATATTATATTATAATTAATATTTTACACTAATTGTAAAAAAATGAGCCCAATAACTTATAACTAAAATCATAACTAATATACCCATCCATCTTTTAGGAAATAGGTGACCAATAGTGATTAATATTATAACTAATATCTAATAATATTATATTATAATTAATATTTGATAATTACAATAAAAAATGGATCCAATAATTAATATATAATGATATCACTAACATATAATAATAACTAATACACCCATCCATATTTTAATATTTTAGGTAATACTTGATCAATATATAATAGTAATAGTAATTAATGTTATAACTAATAAATAATAATATTATACTATAATTAATATTTTATAATAACCCTCAAAAGTTGGGTACAATAACTTTTAACTAATATTAATATATAATTAATGAAAAATAATAACTAATATTATAAGTAATATATGATAATAATTAATATTAAAATTATTATATAACAATATTATATTATAAGTAATATATGAAAAAAGAAGTTATTGAAACATATTTGTGTATTTATTGAAAAAAAAGAGTGAGAGATTATGGATTTCATATATAAATCCAAATTTTGGGCAAAGTGTCTTTATTGCGAAATGGAATTCCAATATTCAACATGTTTTAAGAATGGTTATTGCTTCTGTCCAATATGTGGTAAATATTTTATTATGAAAGATGAGTAAGGTAACTCACAGTTGCAATCAAAGAAACTAGAAAGCGAATTAGGATACTACAAGGAAAGCAATAAAAAAATTCAATTTGAAAACGACAAGGAGAACTATATTAATGATTTAATAAACTCCAAGTTGAAAGAACGTATTCGGGAGTCCACCAAAGAAACTAAGGAATTTGAAATTGTGAGAAATAAATTCGTAAAGGACATTCAAGAACGGGATGAAGAGATCTCTCTTTTAACAAATCATCATCATAAATTACTTTTGCAAATCAAGAAGGAAAATGATAAAGTTCAATGCAGTCAAAAGTTAAAAGAGAAGATTCAAGCTCTCCAGAAAAATTACTTGAAAAAGACGAAGAAAATTCTGCCCTGAAGAAGGTTAATCAAGAACTAGAGGTTCAAATCGAGACGTTAAAAGAGGACAAACAATCACAAGATGAAAGGTATGAGAAGATTTAGAATAATAATAACCAATTGGAGAGCAAATTAGTTCAAATCCATAAGGAAGCATCCAGAATATCTAGAAAACAAATTCTAGTTGATGAAGAAGAAACAAATACAAATTCGTTCCCTATCACAGTTCAAAAGGAAGTCAATCCAGCAGAAAAACAAGCAACAAGAAATCCTGACTGACACCCAAATTACAAAAATAATTTTGACCATCGATAGGGTCAAAATGAACATAAAAAAGGGTTATAAACTCATAAGAGAAAGAACATGAAATTTACAACCTCAGCAGCAAACGGGAAAATCTATCGAACAAGATGATCAACAATCACCTTTAATGAAAATAGATCTCGATTGGACCACATCACAGATGATGGAGAATATTTTCTGTGGAATTCATAACTCGTATCATCTCATTTCGTCAAGTGTCACAAGTACTAAAATAAAGGATCAAGAGATGACATTACAACCAAGACGTCAGACGCCAGCCTTGCCTTCAATAAAGCTTTGAGTACAAAGCTTCCTTTAAGGGAAAGGTAATGTAATGAACAAAATATATATATAATAATTAAACATTAATAATTATGATGAACTAATACTTAAATGAAAATGCACCTTGATGAAAGGTCATGCCTCTTTACAAAAAGGAACCAAGGATGGGTATTTATACAAACATCATTCTCATTGTAATATCATCACTTATCTTATCAATCTTATATTACATTATTTTCCCTTTCATGGATTATCTACATTATCTGCACTAGGTATTTGTGTAAGAACGATTTTGTTGCTTCTAAAACGATTTTGTCGTTTCATTATTGCAATGTGTCATTGAAAACTATTACTCACGTCAATTATGGAATTGTATACAAGTGTAGAAACCTTGGTGAATCTTACTAATTCTTAAATTTGCAACCATAAAAATGTTTGACATTTGTTTTGTGGAAATATTCAAATTCTAAAGGACTTTACATCGATTTTGGATGTCCAATCTTGGTGATTTTTAGAGCAAAAAAAATATCACATGGAATTTGAGCGATTCAAATAAAAAACAAATTGACAATTTTAAAAAAAAAAAATCGAAAAATAGCCCATGGGCTAAATTTCACTTCTAAAATTATCCATGGGAATGTCACAATGTGGCATAATCAAAGAGGAACATATATATTAGTCATAAGTCAATCAAGATGAATGTTGCAATGAGACATAAGCTTTGAGGAACTTCAGAATCCAGCATAACTCTTGAGGAACTTCAGAATCCAGCATAACTCATGAGGAACATCACAATGCAACATATTTCGATGTCATTTAATGTGTGAAATTTCGCATTTAATGAACTATCCGACCTTAAAAATTTGAAGAAGTTAATAAGTGGCTTGTGTCCAACCCCAATAATTCAATCTTACATTAATAATTTTAAATATATATATGTATGAGCATGATCTACACAAAAAGCACTGTGGTCTGCATTTTTTTTGTTAATTTATTTCACATATTTATACAATTATTTATTATTTTTCGAAAGTGACTACATCTAATTTCAGCATCATTTTATACACGTGTGTCCATCCCAGTTTTTTTTTCACTGTTTTCAAAAATTGAAAAACCAAAGATACCCTTTTGAAGAGGACACGTTGATGTGTGGGCTGTGCATTTTTAAGAAATGTTTGGATGTGCATATTTTACCCTGCATATTTTTCTTTGAGCTGCTTCGAAGTTGTTGTTTGGTTTTCTAAGTGTAAGTTTTAGAACTAATTAAAAAAAAACCCATTAAATGCCAAAACGCATGCATGATAACTTAATGGATAGAAGATTTGGTGACGAATCTATCGGTATGAACTCCGCTCAGTTGTGTTCCATGAATGGCGGGGTTTACACCCCTAGAAGACACAGAGAAGCATTGATTTTCCTGGAAGAGGGCTAATTCTTTGTTTTTCAGGCCCTTGATCGAGGTATGAAGCTCGATCAAGGTTTTAACAAAAGCTCGATCGAGGGTTTATGAAACCATCGATCAAGGGTATAACAAACCCTCGATTGAGGGTTTAACAAACCCTCAATCGAGCTACTGTTAAAGACTCGGATAAAAAAAAAAAAAAAGCGTTGTACATGACTACCAAAGTTTTATATGCATGCTCGCCACGTTTATATTTAGTACAAAAATTGAGGAGATAAATCCTAGCCCCCTAGTTCTCAACATTTTGTGGACGCTAACTACCATAATCTGTATCTAGAAGATTATGCCCATGTAGGACATTTTAGAAATGGGCTTCAAGGACCCAACTAGAGAATTTAAAAGAAAAATTAGACAAGAATAAAGACCTCTACCTCATTAGGAAAAAAAACTGGTAATAAGCATAAGTGTTCATTAAGTAATTGTTTTCACACATTTTGAATAAAAAGTAAAAAGAAAAACTACACAAGAATAAAGGGGAAATGGGAATTTCAACATCATTTGATTCCTATCAGCAATATATCCAATGTGTATACAATTGCTTGAACCTAATGTTTTCAGAATTAGAGTTACAGAAATGTAGTGAAAGGTTTTAAATACTAAAAATAATTTGCTCCTTCGTATATAATTTTTAATTTTAAAAAACTACAATTATGTGATATGACTTTGAAAACACTAATTTTTATCTTAATAGTCTTGTTCTATTATGCCCTGGGATCTGGGATTTAAATATATAACTAGAGGATTTATATCATCGGTAGATCGTAGTCCTAAGAATCTAGATCCTCGGGTCAGATATTTAAAGCTCAGAGCCCAACATGGAATAGAACATGACGATTAAGATAAAAAGTAGTGTTAAATTCTGAGTCATATCACATAATTGTAGTTTTTTAAAATTAAAAATTATATACAAAGGAGCAAAGTATTTTTAGTACATTTAGAGAGATGAAAATGTGAGCTTGAAAAAAAATATGACCTCATTTCCTTGAGCTATATCAATGTCCATTGTTTACTCTTCAAAATTGTTATTGTGCCACACATTTGCAGTTAGTCTTGCTAGTAAATTATTGAATGACATTAGAATTTACATCAATAACACGTGACTAATTGTTTTGGTGTTTCATAATGCTAGGAGTGGAGGAAAATAAATAAAAGAAAAGGTGTTATGGCGACTGTGGAATCCAAATAACAAAAAGTATGGAAACTAAACACGATACTACATCTTATTTCGACAAGAATTGAAAATGTTCAATGACATGAATTCAAAATACAAGGTGCCCAAGCATCTTTTGGAAGACTTCATTAAATGAAACTTTACATGATGCATATGAAAATACACTTATTTTTAAATACCTCTATTGAATGTTTATGCACGGTTAGAGAAAAACTCGATCGAGCTAGCAGCTTAATCAAGCTTTTCAAAACTTTAACTAAAAAAATATCCGAGTGCCCATATTCGTGTGTGCACACGAATATGGACACCAAAAAGTTTCTTTAATCAAAGTTTTTAAAATCTCGTATTGTTCATACGAATGAGGTCTTCAAATTCAATTAAAATCAAACATAGAATTATATGATAATAAAATTTAATAAAACATAATCTCAACTAAAAGAATGATACTTGTGGGTAATAGTACATACCTCGAGGAAAAAACAAGTAAAAGCATTCATACTGCCACTTCCTCTAGATTTTATGTGTAGATATCAGTCGTGGAGTAATTTCAGTTATAGATGTGATTGATTGGAGCCATAATCACATCTATGACTTAATTACTCTATGACCCATATCTACGAATGAATATAAATGACCCTTTTCTATCCAACAAACAAAATGAAATAAATGATGGGTTTGTTGCCTATTTATAGAAGGTTAGAAATGCTCGATCGAGGTCTTCTTTAACCTTCGATCGAGCATGTTTTTAACCCTTGATCGAGGTTTTAAACCCTCGATCAAGGGTTTATCAAAATCTCGATTGAGGGTTTAAGATAACCTCGATCAAGCATTCTATAAACCCTTGATCGAGGGTTTAATAAAAGCTCGATCGAGATACATTTTTTTGTTTTTTCCGAAATCGCCTTGCCAAAAATTGTAACCCACCTCCATGGATGCACCCATTAGAACGTGACATAATGTTTGAGGAAGGTTGTAATCCAATATAAAGCTTAAGGAAAGTCACAATGCGACATATACCTTTATGAACATTGCAATATATCATAAAAAGTTAACTACATGCCATAGTAAAATATGGTCAACCATAGTTAAATTTTGAGGAATGAGGATCACAATGCGACATAACCATTGAGGTATATTCCAGTCCAATATAACCTTTTAGGGATGTCACAAGATGACATAATCAAATTTGAATGTTACACTACGACATAACCCTTTATGAAAGTTGAAATGTGACATAACCATTGGTGAATGTGGCAATGTGACATTTTCATTTATAAATGTCACAAGGTGACATAACCATTAATGAGCGTTACCGTATTCAACATAATCAGTAAGAAATGTCATTATGAGACATAACCATTAGGGGATACCAAAATCCGATATAACCATTAAGGAATGCAGCAATGAAACACAACCTATGATGAATGACACACCACAACATAGCAATTTGGAATATAACAATTTGATATAAAAAATCAAGATGAGTATCTCAATGTGACATAAACATTTAGAAACATCTCAATCCAACATAATTGTATAAGAATGCAAGAAACCCTTATTGAATGTCGTTATGCGACAACCCATATTATCCACCTCTAAGTATTGCAATATGACAATCATAATATCAATCATGGTTAACCAAAATCAACTATAAACCATAATAAAACATGATCAAACATATTCAACCATGATCAACAATAATTAACCATGGCCAACCACAATCAACGAAAGTATACCATAGTCAAACATGGTCAATCACAATCAAACATCATCAACCATAGTTTGTTATACACAAACATGGTAAACGATATTTCCCCATGCATATATATGGTCATCCATAGTCATACATGTTCAACCTTATTCATCCATGGTCATTCATGATCAGCCATAGTCAAACATGGTTCACTATAATTAAACATATTAATCAAGCGTCGTCACCAAAGTTAAGCATGGTGTCACCATAATCACCCTTCGTCAAACATGGTCAGTCATAGTCAAATGGTTAACCCATTCCAAAGATATCGAACTATAGTATCCATGGACAACCCATTCCATGATTAAAATCGTAGTCAAATGTACTCATGCATGTTGTCCATAGCTAACCAAAATCAACCATGGTCAACCATAAATAACCAATAGTAAACCATAGTTATCCTAGGTCTAACCATGACCAACCATAGTTAACAACAACTATACATGGCCAATGGCAGTCAACCAAGGTCAAATATGCATCAATGTTAGTCAAACATAGTCAACCTTGGTCAAAGATGGCTATCTAAAGTCAACCATGGAAACCCCTTATCTAACCATGCTAAACAATAATCAATTGTAGTTACCCACAATCAACCATAGTGAAACATGGTCCTTGAGAGTCTAACATAGGTACACACAATCAAACATGGGAAATATCATAATGTCATTTAGAGACAAACATAATCAACCATAATGTACCACATTCAACCATAATCAAACATGATCGACAATAATGAAGTATCGTAAATATATTAATAATATTAATATTAAAATTTGAAAATATATTAATCCTCTCACAAAATTATAAAATGTTACTAGTCTTATAAAATTAAAAAATATCCTAATATAAATTAAAAAATGGTCCTAAAATATATCTTCAAATAGAAAAATTTGGAAAATGTCTTAAAATATGTTCATAAAAAAGAAAACCTAATATAAAGTTCAAAAAACTCTTTAAATACATTTTCAAATATATATATATTTTGTTGGCAAAGTGGTGGAACCCCTAGCTAGCAGGGTTGCCATTGGCTAAGTAACGACAAGCTAAGTGACGACAAACTCACCCGGGGATCGCACCCGGCCTGAATCGCATCAACCCTTCACATGGTTGGATTTTTTGGTATCCGACGGGATTAGAACCCGCGACCTTTGAGCTTAAGGGACGTCTTAACCATACCCCGCCACCAACTGTTCTACATCTAGTAGATCATTTTCAAATATATATTAAAAATGTTTATATATATTTCAAAAATTTCCTAAAACTCAATAGAGCGTTTCCCAATGTTGTCTTGAATCGCTCAACACTTAAATTCAGTACAAACTCCAAAACTCAAAATAGCTCTTGTACCAGGGATTATGACACTGCCTTATCTACGTGAACGCCCCAATAACCCAGTGAATTAATTGAATGAACTTTCATGTTTCCCACGACTGGATCCATTGAAGTTGCGTGAAATTCTTGACAGGGTTGATTGCAGAGACCAGAATTATCAATGTGGACCGAAATCCCACCATATGACACTGTAAGAAATATAAATTGAATGAACTTTCATGTTGCCAACGACATGATCCACCAGAATTATCAATGAGGACCTAAATCCCACCATATGCCACTGTAAGAAATATAAATGTGGAGCGAAATCCCACCATATTCCTCTGTAAGATGTATGAATGTGGAGCGAAATCCCACCATAGCAATAAGGATATAATGCCACTGTAAGGAGGAGAGAAATCCAACCATAGCAATAATGATATGCCAGTGAAATTCCAGATACATATTTTAACCAGGTCTGGATTTTTGCAATCCCTGTTCTCTATCAAATTCGATTATATAATTTGGCTTCAAAATGCAGAGTTCAAAGTTGTATGTCCATGCACAGTACACTGAACATTTAAACTTCATTTAACATCTCACATGCTCTGGACTGTCACAATCATGCTTGGATTTTAACAATCCTTTGTTTTAAGTTTTTTTTTAAGAAGACCATAAATTGTAAGGAAGGATAGTTATTATTTGTTGTTATATATTGATCGAGTTTATTTGTCATCATCCTTGTTTAAAGAAAATTTGATACTATCTAAAATTATTATAGCTATAAACTTAATTTGGAGTCAATAAACATTAATAAACATTTTTAGATTATAAGTGTGTCACAAATAAGTTTTTGTGTCGAGAGGTGCTCTACGTTATTTTTATTAATAACAACTAATTTTTTTAATTATAGGCCAAAATAAATGTCGGCGAGAAAAACCACCTAATATGGGGAAGATGTTGTAATATTCCTACCTAACAAAACAATAAAAAAGTAAAAATTTAATTATCCATAAAAAAAATGAAAGATGTTGTAATATTCCTACCTAACAAAACAATAAAAAAGTAAAAAGTTAATTATCCATAAAAAAATGTAGATCAGGAAAAAACACAATATGGAGGAAATGTTGTAATGTTTCTACCTAACAAAATAATAAAAAATAAAAAATTGAATTATCCACAAAAAAATGTTGGCCTTGCACATGGTTTGTGCATGGTTTTAAAACAATGTGCACATGGTTTTAAAACCATGTGCAAGGCCTTCTAAACAACCCATGGTTTTATTGTACATGGTTTAGGAGGGCCTTCCAGATGGTTTTAAAACCATGTGCAAGGCCTTGCATATGGTTTTAAAACCATGTATGGGGAAATGTTGTAATGTTGGTTCCTAACAAAATAAAAAGTAATAATAAATACTATATGTCCGCCATAAATAATATTAAATATTAATAATAATAATATTATATGTGAACCTTAACTGAAAAGATGTGTCTTTTGATTTGAATCAAATCAATGGATACCTAAAAAGAGATTTCATCCCTCTGGACGCTTGATAGAGCCTAGGATTTGGATTTACGCTAGTTTATTAGTTGTTTTCACTGAGTAATTGTAATAGTCCATTATCTATATATCTGTTACATATTATCACTCACATTTTTTTAATAACTATATATTATTACTTAAATTATTTTAGTTAAAAATTATATAAACTAAAATATAAAACAATCAGTACTGTATTTTATATATCTATTACTCCCATTTTTTTAATAACTATATGTTATTACTTAAATTATTTTAGCTAAAAAAGTATATGAGTACTGTATTTTCTAAAGGTATGATATACAAAGAAAAGAGTACAGGATGTTTTCTAGCATAAAAACTAGAATCTGTTGTTTGCTATAATAGAGGATGGTTACAGGAGTTTTGTTTCAGAATTTTTTAAGTTACAACAGTTTGTTTTAATGGATTTTTTTTTATCACAATGAGTAAGCCATCTTTATGCCGGTTGGATGGAGGAAATCAACAATCTAGAGAAGCTAAGGTATATAAAGAAAGAACAAAAACATAATTATATATGAAGCTTGGTATATGTGAGTTTTTAAATTTGATCTAAAATTCATATTTTTGTTATTGTAATTTAATGCTTTACATCTAAGCAGTTATAATATTAAATATTATACAAAAACTATTTATTATTAAGCACAATTTTCCAACCTCAATCCCAAGTCGGGTTTTAAGAAAACTTGTTTGTTAACCCAAAAGCCTTAACAACTTCTTAACAAATACTTTTCTGACCAAGATGCAAAATATTTCATTGTTTGACCCGCACATTGCTAAATGGTTGTGCCAAATACTTTTCTGAGTAAGATGCAAAATATTTCATTGTTCGATCTGCACATTGTTAAATGGTTGTGCCTTTCTCATCAAAATACAGAGTCTTTCATTGTTTGCATGGCTAATACTCAGCCTGTTGCAGAGTATTCAATGAGACTACAATGGGCATGCTAATCCTTGGATCTAAAACTGTTTAAGATCCAATCTTTATGATGCATGCTGCAGTTGCATTGAATGCTCTGCAACAGGCTGAGTATTGATCACTCAATGGTTGTGCCTTGGGAGTTGGGAAGGAGCCCAATCACATTGCTCTTTAATCTCTGAACCAAGACCATACTCATTTGTGGTGTAAAAAAAATGTTGATTAAAAAACAAAAAAAACCCTTCACACCTTGGATTTAGCAATTTATTAATATTTTTTAAAGTTTGGTATGGTTTATTGTATTTTTATAAAATCTTAAATTTACAGTTATATATGATTAAAATTGCACAATTCAGATTATCTTACCATTAAATTTTTTTTTTTTAAATTAGTTAAGGTTACATAATTCAAATTGTTTAACTATTAACTTATTTAAAATATATATATTATATAACAATTAACTTACATTTTTTAATATTTTAAAAGATATAGTTTATTGCAAGAAACATTTTACAACCCAGTAAGGGAGAGATCTGTAAGTCCCTCCGTGCTCATCCTCGAGCTGACATGTGTTCTTCATTAAAAAAAATAATAAAATATTATTAAAAATAACATGTAGGCTCAAATTAAATTTAAATTATTTAAAACTGCATATATGTATATATAACCACACAAATTAAATAAACTAAACCTATAAACATTGCATTACACACTTTCTCAACATTTCTACTTTAAAAACAGGTTTGCATCTGGAAAGACTGGATCCCTCACGGGGCTTGATAGATCCCCTTTAGATGGATCTATGCTAGTTAAATAAAAATTAACTTACTCATTTTTAATATTTAAAAAAATAAAGTAGATTAGAACATGTTGTTTTTCACACACCAGTGGTTAAGCGCAACAAAAATCTTCAAGATGCTAGGTGTGTCCTTGGGAGAAAATATCGACTCAAATGCTATCACAAATTTGATCTTGACTCCTCCGTTTATGCAAAACTCCTAACGAAGCCAAGGAAGGTGGTCCCTAAGAAAAGAGTTTTCTAAGACTCTTAAGTTTTAGTCGTTAATGATGGAAGTTAGTTGTTTAAGGGTATTTTGAAGTAAAATTACTGAGACAATTAGATTGTTTGCAAATTTAAATAAATAGTTCAGCTGCATAACATCAACACATAAGCAAATTGAAATAAATGTGAATCAAATCAGTGCCAATGGAGTCAAAGTAAAATAATGTTGTTGAAATGAAACGTTTTGCAATGTTTCTTGGTCAGTTTTAATTATTAAAATATGAGTTGAGTTACGAGAATGAGATTCTTGATATACTAAAAGTACTGAGAATATATCTGGAAGATGACAAAAGTGGTTCCTCACTCAAAAATGTGGGTTGAATCAAAGTCTCTAAGAAGGTGTCCAACACTACACCAACAAGGGTGTAGCCTGACTGCATCTCAAGGTCGCCACTCAGTGGTTCTCGCTTCTTTTTGAAGAATTTGCCCACTATTGTCAAATATCATACGCCGGATCTTCGTAATGGTTTTTGGGAAGTTGATTTTATTAATGAATTGTTAGATTAATGTGTAGAATTTAGAGAGTGTCGAAAACCGCTTTTAATGTGTACTATTTGCTACCACCATTGTAAAAGTGACGATAATCATTGGTTTCATTGAAAAAAATAGTGACGATTGGATGACAATACTAATTTAAGTATCAAACAAATTATTTGATATAAGGGTGAGTGCACAAAGTTGAGGGTCTCTTTTGGCGCATTAGATGCAATAGAAAACTGAAAAAATAGACATCCATCAACTTGCATGGATATTTTGAGACACTTACACAATGAATCTTGCGATGAGTAAAAAACAATAAATGTAGGAAATTGAATGACCTTTCCAAATATATAACTTTTTTCTATTGAAAATGTTGTTAACTATCTAAAGTTAAATATTTTTTAATGGGCACTTTTTATTTTTTTGACAAATTATAAGGTATATGTTTTTGTGGGTGTAGCGTCTGAGTGACTAAATGATGGAATAAAGTTACGAAAATCAGTATACATATAGAGAACATATATTCCTAGTGCACTACTATTTTTTTCCAATAATAAAAATAAATTTTTTAATTTTTTTTTAATTATCTAAGAGATCAAACCTCGAAAACGGTACGTCAATTGTGGGTGCAGTGTTTGAATGTCTTAATGCAATTATTTGGAAATGAGTTTTTTATAGCATGTAGAGCTCGGTGTTCTTTAGTGCACCATACAAGTTTTTTTTTTAAATGGTTGAGAAACGAAAGAGATATGGACGAAACACTAATAGTGTGTTTTTTGAGTTGAGGAGTGATGATAGAAGATAAATAAGAAAAAAATAGAAAAAATAATGTATTCTTGTTAAAATTTACATATTTGGAATTAGCAAAAAAAAACATATATGTTTCTAAAATCTCATAAAAAAAGGAGGTGTGCAGCATAATTAGACGAACGGCTAAACACGAGCATATTGAAAATTTGGATATAATGTTGAATTAGCCATGGTTTATCATACTCCAAGGCATAGGCATGTTGAATGCAAAGCAAAGTATGAAGCAGACACATAGGCATAAGAATTCCATGCAAGCATGGGTCGAGGCTCGGCCTTATCATTTGAAGGGAATACATTTTTGAATTTAAACAAAAAGGGAGCGCGTTTTATTGAAGCAAAATGGGAGCGCGTTTTATTGAAGCAAAATGGGAGCGTGTTTTAGAGAAGCAAAACGGGAGCACGTTTTAATGAAGCACAACG
>LPNX011106698.1:5747-91787 GCA_001517045.1 Pseudotsuga menziesii | reverse complement strand
GGATTGCTTGGGATGATTTCTATTTTATGGATCAAGAGTGATTGACTTCATTCTACCATTGCATCTAAAAGGTCCCTCAACTTTGTGCACTCACCCATAAATATATAAAAATTTGCATTTGCCCATCTACCAAACTGACTCTTTGTGAGCCACCATTGAATGTTCTTAGAAAGAGTGGGCTTCTTCGTTGGGGTTTATTGGACTATCTTTGTTAATACGCTGCAACCTATTCTTACTTAGCAACATGACTATTCAACCCGAGGAACAAAAAAGGTCATCAACAAGTATTTATAAAGGTGTATTTTAAAAAATATTCAAAAGCTATTTGTTGGAAAATTTAATTGAAGGATTCATTAAAGTCAATCATGAAGATACATAGATTTCAACATAACTCTCCATTTAAATTGGTTGATAAAATACATTTGTACAACTCTTCCTACGTTCATTTACCATCAACTTAAACACATCCATTGGTCGATGGTCTCCCTCGATCATCAATTTTAATAACATAATTCAGTGTGGCTTTTATCACTAATATCTTAAAAATACTTTAGATACTTTCCTTTTCTTCATATCGAAATAAACAACCACCTTTATTAAAATAAACATTTTTATTAATTGGATTTTATCCATGTATGGGACCCTTACCTTCAAAAGTCATTGTTGTATATATGGGTTAATTTTGTTCTTTGAAAACATAAGTATTTTTTAGGTCTTTTATATTTGATTAAGTAGTATGATGAAGTCAAATGATCTTTTCTGATTATTAAAAAGATTATTAAGAAGTATCGGGGCAAAATCTTAGACCAAGGTTGCAAGGTGATATTACAACATGGATACACATCTACTTTAGTGTGAATGTTTCTTTTTCTATGTTGTAATTAATTATATGATCGCAATAAACCAAATAACATGGAAACTAAGGCCTTCATTATTATTGAAATGCAAATGGATTATTTATGGATGCTATGTTTGAACTCTCATAGAAACTTCGCGTCTTAAAAGATAAAGTCAAATCATGGACTAAAGTCGAAGCTCGAAAGATGAAGGATAAGTCAGTCTTCTTG
This sequence comes from Pseudotsuga menziesii, assembly GCA_001517045.1. Lineage (NCBI taxonomy): Eukaryota > Viridiplantae > Streptophyta > Pinopsida > Pinales > Pinaceae > Pseudotsuga > Pseudotsuga menziesii. The sequence goes on along the minus strand of LPNX011106698.1, from coordinate 90,720 downwards.
GAAGAGGAGATTAATTCTCTTCTTTCTTCCTCTCTTTCTGCTATTTTAAATGAAGAACATCAGCTAAGATTGAACTCTCTCAAGGCTGATCTACAAAAGGTGTTAGATCATGAACTATACTCAGCAAGACTTCAAAGTAGGGTTACTTGGGCTTTGAATGGGGATGCTAATACCAAGTATTTCCATGTGGTGGCTTCGGCTCGAAAAAATCATAATGCTATCTGGAGTTTGCAGGATGAAAGGGGTACTTGGGTTTCGAATGATCATAGTATCAAATCCCTTGGGATTCGTTACTTCAAGAAGATTTTTTATGATGATCATTTGACGAATCTTGCTGCCTAGCGTAAGGTTATCCGCCTTTTCCCCTCTTATATCAGTATTGAAGAGAATGTGGCTTTCACTAGCTCTGTCACTATTTCGGAAGTTGAGAGGGCCCTCAAAACATTTAAAAGAGATAAGGCACTAGGCCCGGATGGATGGCCTGTTGAGTTCTACTTGACTTTTTTTGACCTCCTGGGTCCTCTCCTAGTCAATATGGTGGAAACTTCTAGGATCTTAGGTAGAGTGGCTCCTGCCCATAATTCCACTTTTCTAGCTCTCATTCCTAAAGTTGATCTGCCTGTTTCCTTTGTTGATTTTCGACCCATTTCTCTCTGTCATCTTTACTATAAGCTGATCTCTAAAATTGCAGCCCTGAGACTTAAACCCTTCTTAGATGCTTCCATTTCTCCACAGCAATTCAGCTTTCTAAAGAACCGTCAGATCCTCGAGCCCATAGCCGCAACTCAGGAAGTTTTACATACTGTAAAAACTCACAAGAGATGTGCTCTCATCCTTAAGTTGGACTTGTCAAAAGCCTTTGACTGGGTTAATTGGACCTTTGTTCATTTTATTCTTATTCAAATCGGGGTTCCTCTTGTTGGGGTGAATTGGATTTTAGGTTGTATCTCTTCAGCTAACTTTGTTGTCCTCGTAAATGGTTCTCCTACTACCTTTTTTCCGGCCACTCATGGAATCAGGCAGGATTGTCCTTTGTCCCCTCTGTTGTTCATCCTTGTTATAGAAGGTCTTAGCCTATTGATTGAAGATGCAAAAATGAATGGTAAGATTAAAGGAATCAAGATTTTGTCTCGTCTCTTCCTCACTCATTTACTTTTTGTAGATGATGTGATCTTGTTTGGTATGGGTTCCTTTGAGGAATGGATGGCTTTCAAAGTCATCCTCGATACATTTTGTGAGGCCTCCAGTATGTGTATAAATATAAATAAATCCTGCTTTCTTCATAATGATTTGGATGAGGCCCTTCTCCGAAGAATTACTGGTCTCCTTCCTTACAGATTTGATTATCTTAACAAGGGTTTTGATTATCTTGGTTACTTTCTTAAGCCTTCGGGTTATCTGATAAAGGATTGGCACTGGATTGTTTCTAAATTTGAGAAGAGAATCTCCCATTGGACTAACCGGCTATTGTCTATTGGTGGACATCTAGTCCTCATTCGATCTGTTCTGTCGAGTATACCTGTTTTCTGTTTGTCTCTCATTCTGATACCCTCCACAATCTTAGACAAGCTCATAAAACTGATTTTTTCATTTCTATGGGGCTCTTCTTCAAAAAATAAAAAATTCCATCTTGTAGACTGGCATCTGCTGGCTCGTCCGACTTCTCTTGGTGGTTGGGGGATAAAGCACTTGCCCAGCTTCAGTCTTTCTTTGAGAATGAAAAGTTTATGGCATGCTCTTAACAGCAATGGCATCTGGCATCATCTCATCTCTGTTAAATATATGAAAAACAGGCCTTTACATTCTTGGTTTAGGGAAAAAAGCTTCAATTTTTGGAATGCCTCGATAATTTGGATAGGTTTCATTGCTACCTTACTGTGGATTGGTAAAGGGATTATTTGGCATGTTGGCAATCATGGTTCTGCTATCCGTCTAGGTGTAGATCCTATTGTGGGTATGGGCTCCTCTTTTATTTTGCCGAGAGATTTGAGAGAGTACTTGGAAGACTATGGGATTTGCTCCCTAGCCCAAGGTAGGAATCTTACTTCCTCTGCTTCGGGCTACTGGTTCACGGCGGAGGAGCTTGATCTTTGTGGTGATTGGAAAACTCTTTGGGATAATTTTATCAGGGGGATGGAATATGGCAGAATTCGTCTTTCTCAACAGCGTGATACCCTTCTCTGGTCTCATAATAATTATGTAGGCTCTTTAATAGCTGCAAAAGGATACGATTGCATTCTCTCTGTCAATTGTTTAGAGTTTCAAGAACCTTCTTTGGATTTCTTGTGGATTCAACATATTCCTTTGAAAATAGCATGCTTTACATGGCTATTGGCTAGAGGACGTATATTAACTTGGGATCAGCTTCAAAATAAAGGGTTCCAGGGGCCGAGTCAATGCGTTCTGTGTGAAAGGAATATAGAGGATGTATATCATCTCTTTTTGGCTTGCCCCTTCACTATGTGTATTCTCGCACATTTCGCAGCAAAGTTTGGGTTCTCCTTTCCTTTCTACGATTCTGTCCCATCCTTTCTGGTTCAGTGGTTTAGCTCCTCTGTGCACTCAGCTCCTTTTAGATATCTGCCACTATTTATCTTCTAGGGTATTTGGCTTCTTCGAAATAACTGCCTAATTAAAAATAGGAAACCTGCCTTCCCTACTCTTATTTCCAGGATCGAAGGTTTTTTTAATTCTTACCCTGCTCCAATAAAAATTCATAAAATTCGGGATATTGGTCCAAAACCCCGGTTGACCTTTCCTTGTGGATTTTTCGATGGGGCTGCTGCAGAGAAAATTGGTGGCTCAGGTTTTGTGATCTATCTAAATGATACTCATTTCTTCAGCTTCTCCTTGGGATGTGGTTGCAGCACGAATACTAGAGCGGAATTATTGGCTCTTTGGGCAATTCTTAGAGTAAGTTTAATGATGGGTCTTCCCATTCATTTGATTTTTGGTGACTCTGTGGTTATTATATCTTGGCTCAACAGACTTTCCGCGCTTAATGTTCCTTCTCTGATGCATTGGTGTGATGAAATAAGAAATATGCTTCAAATGGCCCCTCCGGTGATTTTCAAACACATATTCCGTGAGCATAAGTCGCTGGCAGATGGACTCTCTAAACAGGCCTTGAAATTGGATATGGGTTATGGAACTTTCTCTGAAAATATGGATGGTATGGTCATTAATCATGGCCATTTGTTCTTTTTTAGTGTTGCTGAGTCTCATGTTTTTCAACCTTTGACTTTCAGCATTTGATTGATCATCTTTACCTGTTATGTTTGAGACCTCTCAGCCACCAAGTCTTGCTCAGGAATGTCGTTTTGACGATCATCTTCGATCTTACTCAGCATATTCTGACCTGATATTTCAGGGATGATGAGAAAAGTCTGCTATGATCAGACTTTTTTCTTTATTCTAGATGGCAGTAGACAGACTTGTTATATTTTATGTCTATGTGATGTTCTAGTTTGCTACAGTACTCTCAGTCACAAAGATGGAATATGTAATTGATGTCTTTTGATTCTTATGAATAACAAAGGCTGGTATTTTTTCCTCTGAAAAATATATATATATATTATTTTAATAATTTATACATTGCATTACTAAATTTTTTTCATATTTTTATTCTTAAAAAAAAAGTTAGTTACATATAAAAATTCCAAATTCATGTCATACAATTACAACGAAAAATTTCAATCCATATCATCTCACTTGTAAAATAGGACAAAATTGTTGTTATTAATAAGTAAAATTCAATCTTTGTCATCATTTAATTTCTAAAGGGTTAGAATAATTTTTTTTATCAAAGACAAAAAGTTAATTTTTTTTTTTAAAGTTATGTAATAAAAGTTCCTCCTTATTAATTTAGTAACTAATTATTATTATTTTTATTATGAAGATTGTGTTGGTTAAAGTCTTTTAAGGCAAAGTTTGGTCTATAAAATCTAAAGAGAAAATAAAACAAATAAATTTTATTTGCTTTACTTTAAAATTTTATTCATATGTTTAAAGAGTTTAAATAGAAACATTTTTAAGTTACCATAGTTTTTAGGAGTTAAAAAGTTAGTAGGGTCTACACTTTTTTTTTGAAACTGGGATCTAATGTGGGTGTAAATAAAGAAAACTAAGAGTAAGTGCTTTTTGTCCTCAATGCTCATAGTCACATATATCCTTTCAGCCCATGATGTTTTAGGAACTATCCAATGCTCTCTTTCACTATGGATATGATCACGAGAGTTAGTTCTTATCTTAGCAGTATCATTTTCCTCTTTGAACTAGTTAAAATCGAGAGATAATTTTGATATTCTACATTAACATTTTCTCTTTAAACTTAGATGCAATAATATTTTCAATGTTGACGATATTTAGCAAACTGACATTTTCGTGAATTCAGCAATGATATTACCACATCATGGAATCTTTATGCCACCCACGCTTGAAATGCAGACCGTGGTCTTGTGTTGTTAATCTTGTTCTTGTACATCATGTACCTAGTCATATCCATGCTATCTATGGGGAAGAGACCTACTTATACTAGGAGAATATGATATGGCGTAATGCTTTTAATTCTAAGGTTATAAGTTATAAAACGCTTATGGATTTGCTCAATTTTCTTCCAAGGTATTTCACGATGTTGCAACCCCAAAATTTATAGTCATATAAGATAACAAGAGTGATGAGTGTTTCAATATTAACTTCTTTTTATCCCACATCACAAGTTTGTTGACTTACAATTGTTTTCATTCCAAAGTAAGCTTTCCGCCATCCATTAATCCTTTTATCAATGTTATAGTTCCAATTGAGCTTGTGATGGCTATCAATTTCAAGATATTTGTAAGAAGACACTTTCTTCAAGTTTTTAATTTCATACACAAAGTTGGTGTAAGTGACCTTCTTGGATGTGATAATCATATCTTTTGTTTTGTTAGTGTTAACAATCATGCCCATATTAGAGCAGATTTCCGCAATGATTCTTAATTGCTTATCATGATCAAAGGGACACCTTGTCATACTAGAACAATATCATCAACATAGAGAAGAAGGATGATGACATTTCCTGCTAAGGTCATGCGAGCACAACGTGCTTCCTCTAAACAACGCTCAAGCTTATCAATGTAAATGTCAAAAACTATGGGGGAGAGGGGACAACCTTGCTTAACTCCAATATAATTATAATTAATATCTTTTGAACACCCCTCTGTGTTCTTGAACTTGGAAATGGAATTCACATATAACCTTATTGCGACAACTCTCAACTCAAAAGGAACCTTTAGCTCTTCTAATTGATTCAACATGTTATTTTTAGACATTGTATCAAAAGCTTTTCTCAAGTCCACAAAGCAACAAAAGAAATTGGAAATACCACATCCTAAGTGTAACAAGGTGGTTTGTGGTTCAGTGATGCCTTCTAAAGCTTACATGGCTCGTTGTCCTTCCCTTTCTAGCCGTATGTTGATTTTCTTTTCCAAAATAATACCGTATATCTTGGCTAAGAGAGGGATGATCATAATGGTTCGATAATTAGATGGGTTATTTTTATCACCAATTTTAAAAATAGGAACAATGAAGCTCAAAGTCGAAGGCTTTGGGATGAAAACAAATCATACAATTAAGATTTCTACTTGGTATCATTCAATGTCCTTAGCTTTTCCAATTGTTAGGCACTTAACCCCAAAAGGTGTGTTTTCTAAAGAAAAATACTTGCTCTATTGTAAGGAAGGCTTAAATGTTATCCATGACATCGGGAGATTTATAAAGTTTTTTAATATAAGAGTTCGAATTTCTTATCATTAATTTTGGTTTCTAACTTGTATTGTTCATTATTTTGAAAACATATGGTTAATAGATATTACAATGATGTTATTCTCTCCACTATTGGGGATGGAGGTGGATGTCTAAAATCCCAAAAATTTAAAAAGATTTATGGCAGAGGTCATTGATTTAAAAATGTAACAAAATATTAATTATGAAAAATATAGATTGTATTCCAGTATCTGAGTAGGAGGTCCATGCTTATTCCACTCAATCCAAAGCTTGAATACCCTAAGGTTTACAAATCCCAACCACCTATTTAAAAGACCAGTCAGACACACAAGGTAAAAGGTGAACAGACTGTTAATTTTGAAATGTCTGTTTTGAGTGTGTGAGCTGACTCAAAAGACCAGTCAGACACACAAGGTAGAAAATATATCATGTTGCACCAAAGGTGGACAGACAATTAATTGTGAAATCTCTGTTTTGACCGTGTGTGAGCTGACTCAAAAGACCAGTCAGACACACAAGGTAGAAAATATATCATGTTGCACTAAAGATGGACAGACGATTAATTGTGATAAGATTGAGTTGGTTAATCGCCTTCTAAAGGATTCCGAGATAAAAGTATCATGCATCAACTTTCACTTATCTGTAATTGAAATTGATTGAAACTCTTAGAAATAATAATAAAAATTGTGTTTTTATTAAAAACCAAAAACACCATATGGTAACACTTTAATCCAATAATTTACATCTTACATTCTTCTTTAAAGTTGCACAAAATTTATTAATAGCTATTCTGAAATTGTAGGAGCTGGAATGTGAGGTCATATTTTATTTACCCTGGGTTGATGAGCTCATATTCACTATGAGTTATGAGTTTATTGATGTTGGAATGTGAGGTCAGATTTTATTTACGTTGGGTTGATGAGTTCAGATTCACTATGAGTTTATTATAGAATGAGTGATTGGTTATTTCATGTTATTTCCATTTTGCATATTAATAGTCATTTAATTTTGGTTTTAGCTTTTCACCTTTAGAAACCCTAAGCCCATCCCAACCTATTCTAATTTCAAGCCCATGCCTGCCATTATCAAATCTAAATGGAGTGAATTGAATTAGGTGTTTTGACCATTCAAATTTCCAATCAATTCGAAATTCTCATTAATTTTCCTCCGGCCCAGCCTTCTGTTCTATTTTCAAGGCCATTCATACCATTGTCAAATCTAAATGGAGTGGACTGAATTGGGTGTTTTGACTACTGAAGTTCTCATTAATTTTCCTACGGCCCAGCCTTTGGTTCTATTTTCAAGCACATGCCCACATTGTCAAAACTAATGGAGTGAATTGAATTGGGTGTTTTGACGAGTCAAATTTCCAATCAATTCGAAATTCTCATTGATTTACCTAATAATTATAAAAGAAAAAAACCTGGGCAGAAGTTCTGTTAAAACTTTGATAATGTAAAATTTAAACTATTCCTTATAGTAAATTTCGAAGTGTGATTATTTATTAATGGTGATTGTTGTAATTGCATAATAACGCAAGATTTTGGGTCCAAAATCTCCATAAATTTAATTTTCGACGAAATATAACTTCGAGTACAATGAGTAAACAACATTGTATTTATTGCTATTTACAAAAACATCCCACCAATCAATAGTAGCTTTGTATTTATTGCTATTTACAAAAACATCCTACCAATCGATAAGCTTTTGGGAGCATTGTATTGATGTTGGGATCAGTGATTAAATGGGCAAGAGCTATCTATTCACCTGGCTGCAGAGCATTGAATGCAGTTTAATGTGGCTGCAACAAGTTTGATAATCGTTGGATTTTGAGCTGCTTGAAATCTAACGGTCATCAAACCTGCTGCAACCACATTAAATGCGGTTGGTGCGGTTGAGAGCTGCAACCTGCTTGAGATCTAAGGCTGATTACCGTTAGATCTCAAGCAGCTCAATATCAAACTTGTTGCAGCCACATTAAACCGCATTAAATGCTTTGCAGCTCAATACATAGCTCTTGCTATTAAATCTACAAAATTTCTGTCTGGTCACGGGGTAATTGACAAAACCTTGTTAGGTGGATTGAGATCTAAGGCTGATTACCGTTAGATCTCAAGCAGCTCAATATCAAACTTGTTGCAGCCACATTAAACCGCATTAAATGCTTTGCAGCTCAATACATAGCTCTTGCTATTAAATCTACAAAATTTCTGTCTGGTCACGGGGTAATTGACAAAACCTTGTTAGGTGGATTGGTGGGATATTAAAGTTGGATCTAGATCAATGATCGATAGTATATACAACCGTGGAAATCACCAGAATAGATATATTAAGAAATATCCATCCAAGTTCCCTTAAAAACCACCGATCAACCAAATCTCCATGAACGTTGTATGTGCTGTTCCGAACAGGATTGCCTTTGTCACTTCAAACTCCTGCAAATTATCCGTCCATCCATCAAACCTGCAAGTTATTATAGGGAGTCCCAATATGCCATGCCTGTCCACTGCTCCATTCTCGATGGAAGTAAACTTCTCCTCCACAAGGAGCTCTTTTGCGCAATACGAAGGCTTGAGAGGAATCGAACCCGCGACACGTTTTTATCATAAGCTGAGAGCTGGAAGTACGTTACTCATACTTGCAATCTGTTATGATCCGGTTTGTGGGATATCAATGCAGTGGAATTAATATCTTGTGTTTTGTTTGCAGTTAGGAGGAATGGTAAAACAAAGACCACAGTGGCGTCGGCTCCCAAACGAGAAAAGGATCCGAAAAAACGGATCGTTATAACGGGAATGGGGCTCGTCTCTGTATTTGGGAGCGACGTCGATTCGTTTTATGATAAGCTTCTGGCGGGACAGAGCGGTATTGGGCTCATAGATCGATTCGATGCCTCGACATATAGTGTTAGATTTGCCGGCCAAATACGTGGTTTTTCTGCAAATGGGTACATCGATGGGAAGAATGACCGCCGCCTTGACGATTGCTGGAGATACAGTTTGGTCAGTGGGAAAATGGCTCTTGAAAATGCTGACCTCTGCAAGGAAAAGTTAGAGAAGGTATTTATTTTATTCAGAATAGCCAACATTTCTAATCATATTATTTTGATTACCCTGTGGAGCTGTTTGTCTGGGAAAGAATATGATTTTCAGGCTTAGTTTTCGTCAGAATAAGTGAATTTAACCTATAAAATCTAATCTATAATTTTGTTGTTTATTGAAAGATTTTAAATGCAAAAATGAAATGACATGAAACTAAAACTTTTCAAGGCCCACATACTTTGTAATATCTAGCAGTATTTTCAAGTGTTTTGAAAATTCAATACAGATTCATTGCCAAAAGCTAATAAAAAAAAGCTGAAACAAAGAGAAAATCATTCTCTATTTAGACAACTCCTAATTTTATTATAAATGTCTTAATGTTTTTTGTTATGGTCTTTTTGTACATTCATTGTCTTAAGGTATATATAAAGTAATATAGATATATATTTTTGTTTTTAGTTATGATCTTTTTCTACATTCATGATATATATATTTTTTGTTAGAGTTAACCTTAGTTTAAATAAAAGAATGATCTATGCATCCTAAAAGTATTCAAATCGAAATTATACAAAAAGCCAAGTTAGCTTTGAACACCCCATAACTATGGCACTATTCACAGGTTAACCCTGTTTGATGACTCCCATTCTCAATCCCTGAGCCACAAGATTTGAACTAGTGACCCATCTAAGCTTAGCCCTGTTCACAGCTTAACCCTGTTTGATGACTCCCATTCTCAATCTCTGAGCCACAAGATTTGAACTAGTGACCCATCTAAACCAGGATCTGATATGACCATCTCTCACTTGACATCACTTCTCTTCGAAGGACTCTAAATAAAAATATGACTCTCAATTTGGATTTTAACAAGAAAAGAGGTTTTATAGGTTAGTATAGGCTTATTTTAATTCGAGTTAAAATGCACCTCGAGGTTACAGACCTTTACAGTGCATATATCGAGTTTCTTTATTTGATATGTAAGCCACATGGGTGAACTTGAAATATATTTATTCTTGAGCTTCGCAACCTTGAGGTATATCCGACAGATGAATTTATATATAGCCCATGTTCAATGCCCCAGGTTTCAATGCATGGATACAAAGAGTTGATGAATCTACACCTGTACCAAGGTTTTAAAACTTCGGTCGGTGCAACAAGCTAGGTGTGAATGACTGTTAAACATAAACATTTTTTAATTAACATGAGGATTATTATATTTTACACAGGTAGACAAGAGCCGAATAGGGGTGCTGGTGGGATCAGCGTTTGGTGGCCTTACAGCCTACTCTGATGGAATAAAGGCTCTTTTGCAGAAGGGCCACGAGAGAGTAACACCATTTTTCGTTCCTTTTACCATTTCAAACACGGGATCTGCATTGTTGGCAATTGATACTGGATTAATGGGCCCAACCTACTCAGTTTCGACAGCATGTGCAACAGCAAATTACTGCTTATATGCAGCTGCAAACCATATTCGCAGAGGTGAAGCAGACATCATGCTTGCAGGTGGAACAGACGCTGCGATTGTGCCCATAAGTGTAGGTGGATTTATTGCCCTTAGGGCCCTTTCGCATAGGAATGATGACCCACAGACAGCTTCGAGACCATGGGACAAAGATCGTGATGGCTTTGTCATCGGTGAAGGTGCTGGCGTGCTGGTGAGCTTAAGCTGAACTCAACCACTGGATTTTTCTTTTATGTTACGGACGCAAAATGTAGATCATAAGATTCACAAAACCAATCACAGTGGAGCTTCAGATATAATGAACTGGTACCCTGACCATTGACTGATCTGATTAATGGTTTAGCCTATTAAAATAGAATTGTCAAGAATGCTGTCAATGTCAAGGGACTCTGTAGATGTATTACTTAGCCGATTTTATGAATAACTTATTCATATATATTTAGTGATGGTAAATTGGGTTTGAGTTAGAGATATATGATACATGTAAATATTCGAAGGTCGTTTCAGACTAAGAACAATTCACACAGGAAGAACATGGGCATTATTTTAAGCAATAGTTTTGGCTTTTCTCAAAACCAGGTTATGGAAAGTCTTGAGCATGCAATGAAGAGAGGAGCTCCCATAATAGCCGAGTACCTTGGTGGGGCGGTAACTTGTGATGCTTATCACATGACAGATCCACGCTCTGATGGGCTTGGAGTTTCAATGTGCATTCAGAAATGTTTGGAAGATGCAGGAGTTTCACAGGAGGAGGTAAGTGCTTTTGATGTTTCAATTCACTTAGTAGTTTCCAATATTTTATTGAAACTTTGGTAGAAGGTATTCTAATGACCCATACCCAAGGCTTATTGATCAATTATCGTATCTGCAATAACAATGCAGGTCAACTATATCAATGCTCATGCAACATCAACCCGGGCAGGAGATCTGGCGGAGTTTAATGCTATAAAGAGTGTTTTCAAGGACACTTCTAGCATCAAAATGAATGGAACCAAGGTGCATAATTCATTAGAGATCAGGTCTTTGGATTGTCTGTTATGTTTAGTTTTTAATCTGTTTATATATGTTCTTAATTCTGCTGAATGCGTATTAAGAGGGAAATCATGTTGCCTGCAAGAATCCAATCTGCATCTTACAATACTGTGCAACCTACATGTATTTTGAGGTCTCGAAATCGATGATCAACAAGGACATTATAGTCTTATACTAATGCATGCAGCCTTTACTTAATTCTGCCTTGCTGAGCTTCAAAAGTTGCTGTGCGATTTGTTCCAATGCAAATTCACGGATCTGTTTCTGACATTACATATGGCTTACTTTCCAGTCTATGATTGGGCATGCTATTGGTGCTGCCGGTGCACTGGAAGCAATAACAACCATAAAGGCTATTACTACCGGGTGGCTCCACCCCACAATCAATCAATTTGTAAGTTGCTTCTTTACCTAGCAAATTTTTGCTGATAACTAGATAACAATGACCCCCTCCTTTCTCCTTTGGTTCACCAATATTATTTTAATGACTCTGGTTGCTGTTTTCAGTTTTGCTTTCTGGTGAGTATGGAAACTGAAGTAATTCAATTTGCATGTTGGTACTCTTGGCAGAATACAGAGACTGAAGTTACAATTGATACAGTGCCAAATGTGAAGAAGCAGCATGAAGTTCATATTGGTAAGATAACTTAATTATAATTTAGGATAGTGTAAACTTGTCTGGAAAACGTTCAATTGCACATGCTGTTATACACACGTTGCAAATATATGACTAGTATGTGATTTGCCACACTAATCTGTAGGTTGTATGAAGCTTTCTAACTTATTGTAGTTTCTTTGCAAAAGGTGAGTGAGTGAAAATCCCTTTAAAGATCGTGACTGATTGTTTACACTGTCAATGGTAGGTATCTCAAACTCTTTTGGATTTGGTGGACACAATTCAGTGGTAGCTTTCGCTCCGTTCAATCCTTAAAACAGACTATCTATGGCATAATTTAAATCTGTGGTTTTTCCATTGTGTTGCCATGAATCGGTGTGGTGCATAAATCTTTGAGCATGCACACTTTGTTCAAGGATTCAGGGCTGCTTTCAGTGATGTCGCTTTATACTGGATTAATTAGTGGCAGAATTAATGCTTTGGATTTTTCAGTACTTTTTAAGGATAGGCTTAGCACATTATTGGTAGCTGTGTAATTTTAGCATCAGCAGATTATTGGTAGCAGTGCATTTGTCCATGCATTGGGAAAAGGCATTTAAATCTCTAGATTCAGCATCATTGTACTGGAAATTAGCAGAAGTGGAATAAAAAATATCATTTTGCTATGATGTACACTTTGAGTATTCATTGTAATGGAAATTAGAAGAAGTTGAATCAAAAATATCAATTTGCTTGCTATGATGTGCGATTATTCAGTTTGCATTTACCAGTGTGAATTATTGGAAATCCTTAGCACAACTCATTGTGACTGATTAGAAATCGTGAGCACATTTTTGTTATAGTGAACGAATTTCCCACTAATCAAAAACAGATTTTGCAAATTCAATTTAATGTATCATACTTTGTCTATGGTGCCATAGAATATAATATAAACATAATTGCGAAATAAAACTTGTGTAATAACAAAGTTTGGGGTAGTTTGCATCTACCATTGTGAATTCATTGTGACTTATTAAAAATTGTTAGCACATACTTGTTATAATAATAAAATGTATACTTTTGTTCTTATTGTTTTATATGACAATTTCTCTTTTGTTTTCCAAAATTATAAACATGTCATTCACTTAAATTATTATTCAAGTTAATTTTATATAAGAGACCACTTAAATCACATTTAATATTTAGATTTAATGTTTAACATATTGTGAGGGGTGTTCAAGTCCTCTTAATATTTGAGTTCTATGGAATCAAGATTTACACTAATTGTTGGGTCACCCAAATGTCCCATATCCATCCTATTTTCCTTTCACTATTCCTCACATTCATCCTTATTCATTACTCTATAAATCATTTATTAATACATTTTCATAATTAAATATGGATTTAGCTCTATTATTTTCCAAATCATTTATTTTATGTATTTTGAGAGAATTTGTGATTAAATATTAGAAAATTGACATATTTTCATTTATACCTCAAAATTGGATGAGTTTTGTAATGTGTCTCAAAATGTGAAGTTTTCAACAAAATAATTATTCAAGCCTCTCAAATATTTTCTCAACATGTGGAGATTTGGACGAGATTTCAAGATAATTATTCAAGCATATTAAAAGGAGGAAAAACATGAAGATATAGATGAATTTATTTTCAAAGATATTAAGGATTTGTGAGGATTTGAAAGAATAAATATTTTGTAATTATGGAAAATAAGTTGAGGGACATTTTACCTTCTTTTCAAAGCAACTCACTTATAAATAAGAGTGCTTGATTCTCTAGAAATAGAGAAATAAGTGATAGATTTGATCATTTTGTAATATGATTGATGTAAAATATGATTGATGTTTTAGAACAAATATTTTGATTTCTCCATAATAGATTTGTTATTTTGAATTGTTTATCATTTGTTTTCTTTCATGCAATTTTATGCTTTCCTAATTAGATTCAATTTAAGTCGTGTTTAGATTAGTTTCCTTTAACACAATTTCAAGCTTTCTTAGATTTAAATTTCATTTCATTCGTGAGTGTTTTCTTTTCGAATATTAGATTAAGTTAGTGTTACTCTGACCATGCATATATTTTTTCTATTGGATAGTTTATTAATTGATTAATACTTTTCACCAACACTAATGACAACATAAATATTGATGACATATTGATGACAATACAAAGATCATAGACATTGCGATGACATATGACATACATGTGTAGGTACATGGTGCTTATGGTAGTCATAAGGGGTACCATTGGACTGAAGTGAAGGAGAAAATATGAGAGGGCAATGACATATGACATACATGTGTAGGTACATGGTGCTTGTGGTAGTCATAAGGGGTACCATTGGACTGAAGTGAAGGAGAAAATATGAGAGGGCACATAGATTTTGTGGGTGGTCAATGGTACAAAACTTGGAAATGCAATGGACATATGGATTTTGTAGGTGGTGGTGGGAATGTATGGCAATATGGAATCTGTAAAAGTTGTGTTTTGTCATTTCACTATTTTGTGTTTTGCTTAGTAGTTCTTTTTACAATAAGCAACATAAATGTCTTTACAAAGACAATATTCTCTTTATTAGTCCCTGCCTTTCAGGCTGGCAGGGACTCAGTCCCTATGAATCAGCTTGTCGCCGTTTCTATTAATCTGCATAAACATTTGTGTATTTATTTTCCTAAGTATTCAAAACACCGTTTTATTGACCAATGATAAAATTAAACCTTTTACAAGACCGTCTTCTCCTTCAATCATCAACATGGTCCTCTTCTCCTTCAATCATCAACATGGTCCTCTTACGACACCGTTTTGTCCCTCAATCATCAACTTGGAGGTCTTATTTGGCCTCAGATCGAGGCGAGGGAAAAATCCCACGGCAATTTAATCCAATATGCGGCTTAAAACATTGGATAACATATTGAAAATCAAATACATATGGAAAACATGTTCGAAAGTGATTTAATGTTAAGTCTAACAATAATATTACTTCTTTGGATATCATATAGCTATTTTGGTCATTATGGTCTCATGGTCTTAGGGTCTTAACGTACATGTTTATTGTGGTCTTATGGTGGCGGTTTCCATGTTGGCCACCTGTACAAACATTTGTCACTCCACCACCATGGTTTAACACACTGCCATAGTTTATTACACTGCCATGGTTTAACACACTGCCATAGCTGTTTAACATACTGCCATAGTTCATTACAACTCAATCATGGGGTGTCCATCATAAGAACTCATGCTCTTCTTCAGCTCCAACATTAGAAGGCTTTTCCGAGGGAAACCTGCATCATAAGTGAAAGCAAAATGAATGTGCCAATACAAAGCCCTTTCTGCCTCAGAAAGAAAACCTACATCATTAGTGAAAGCAAACAGGCATCATAGGTGAGTTGTATCTAAATGTTTACTAGATAATTATAATTCATGCATACATTTTAGTTTTGTTTCCCGATTTCAGGAAAATCATAGTCAATAGCTCTATTCTATGGCTAGTAATTGTGCCAAAAAGATTTACAAAGGGAGAATCTAATTTAATAAAAAATTGTTCTCACTGTTGAAGTTTTGGTTACAGGTTTTAAATTCAGGCATACATTTTATTTTTGTTTCCTAGTCGATCCAGAAATCCATAGTCAATAGCTCTATTCTTTGGCTAGTAATTGTGCCAAAAAATTTACAAAGCAAGCATCTAATTCCAAAACAAAATTGTTCTCACCATTGAAGTTTTGGTTGCAGGTTTTAAACGTTTACTTCCTCTATTATCTTCATATCTTGTCAAGCAACGTCTGAATGTAAAAGCTCACTAACGCCTTCCTATCCTCTGCAACCACAAAACCGGTAGGACCTTTTCATTTTATTGTATCTTTGTATTCTTGGATCTGCACAGATCAAATCGTCATGAAAAATTTAATGATTGTAACAAAAAAAAAAAAGGAATGGCTCTTTCAGAATTCTAGAATGAGATTTTCTAATGTGTTAAGAAAATTTGCAGATATTAAAAGAAGATTGCAAATGAACTTACCATCTGTGAGTGAGGAGCATGCTATCCAGATCTAGCCCTTGCGTTTTGTGGGAGCTACTAAAGCAGAAAACTATGACGCAAATGTTACATAAGTGCAGGAAGTGTGATGACTACCTGGGAGTCATTAAGCAATTGTTCAACCAAATACCCATTGCAAGTATGCTTAGTTACATATCACTTGGCATCTTCACTCTCACAGGAAAAAGCCATGCAAAAGCATAACCAAGGGCGGTGTGGTTACAGGCAGGGGAGCATAGTTGCAGAACTCTGAAATTGTTGCCAAATCTTCCCTACAATCTATGTCATCATAATTCAGATTCAAAATAGAGTTTGAGATTTTCTTCTCTGAAGGAAGTATTCTATACTCGGGGTTTTAACTGGATATCATTCTTCAAAGAGATAATGCTTTCATGGAGCATGACGAGTTGGGAGATGGTTGCAGGCTTTACTTAATACATTTCCTGAGAACCATCGACAGAAATATCAGTTTATTTCAAGACCACGTACTATTCAAACCATCTGACTCACTGCAAGTAGGCTTCGATATGTTGTGTTGTTGCGAAGAAAGGTTTTGAATCCTCCAGTTCCAGCATCTCTTCCATTGACAGGGCAATTGTTATTTCGTTGGAATCCTACCTGCAGTAAGATTCACGTTATATTTGTTAGTTAAGAAAACTAATAACAGATCCGTATAAATCCAATATCATTTTGAAATCACTTTTATCTCCTGAATCAATTACATTTTTTTCATGGTGGTGCTATCGAATTTCGACTGCATTGTTGTCTTCTTCGCCTGGACAGTCGGACAGGAACATATCAAACTTTAGGTCTAACTCATCGTCTTCCCCCGCGAACAGAAAGGATGGATCTTCAAGAGCATGAGTAGGAAGAGGATAGGTTATCTAAGCCCTACAGAATGTTTTGTTTGAATTCTTCTCCTCACCATCGAATAAATGTTCATTCTCTTCTTTCAGGTATGTGTCATAATAGTTCCCAACATTATTGCAATGTTCATCCCCTGGATCTACAGACTCTACATAATCTTTTTCATCTCCCTCATCCACTTGTTTCTCTGTCGACTCGAATTCTTCAGATTTCTGCAGTTTCACATTATAATCTGCTTTCTCTGTCGACTCGAATTCCTCAGATTTCTGCAGTTTCACATCATAATCTTCCTTCTTTGTCTACTCGAATTCCTCAAATTTCTGCAGTTTCACACTATAATCTTGCAAGCTACTGAAATCAGAGGACGAAGGTCGAGATTTCTTTGAAGAACACACATCAAATCTCTTGGTGACTCTTCCAAAAAGAAATTTCTAGGTTGGTCTGAATTCTCCATCACCCTGACAAATGAATACTATCTAGAGATTGACTAGAGATTCTAGGGTTGTTTCCCTCTAAAGAGATCAAGTGCGCCCCACTTTTGGCCGTGTCGTGAGAAAGAAGTTTGACCTATTGCAAATGAATCCCAAAATAAAGCAAGGGTTAACTAAAAACACTAGTGGTTAAAAAAATGGACAGAGGCAGCAACAAGATTCGTTGCTGCAAATCGTCGACGATATCAGGGTTTGAAGTATGTTGCAAATGTTCTGGAGTCTTATTTTGCAATTTTATGTGCAAAAATTCTATTAGAACTTACCCGCGTCTTGTATTTTATGTTTCAGGTGCAAATATGCCCAGAGATTCCGACAATGGCCACTGTTTTAGCACCACACGATCTGAATGAAATTATGAAAGTATATATAATACAAAATATTGTTGGGAAATTGCAGAGACTTTTCACTTTAATTTGCAGAGGAATGCAATGCCTAACTTACCCAAATGTTTTAGCTTTCAGGGGTATGTAGGAACTTGAGATTGTTGAGCTTACATTCCAGAAGCTAGTTTCTTCGTAGTCTTTAGCACCAGAGGCGACAATTAATAAATTAAAAATGTTTTTAGGTTAAGTAGTAGTCCATGTAGTCCATGCCCTCTACATCTGTATCTGTTAGCGGCCACCTGCTTCTCCTAGGTGTTGACATGTAATAAAACGCAGCCACTAGCTCCTCGTAGGACTAGGTGTTGACATGTAATAAAACGCTGATAAATATATCAAAAATATATATCATAAACTCTATCATTAGTCATTAATGACATATATGAGAAACATTATTCTTAATTTTTTTTATGGCATATAATATTTAAATAGGCAGTTAACTTAATGGTAAATCCATGTCAAAACAGAACTTTCAGTAACCGCCCCCACCACAAGCATGGCAGTCAATATTACCAGTCGTTCTGTTAATATCATATCCATAACGCTGTAACGTATACAATTCTTCTGTTCACAGTCCCAGAATAAATAGTCGAATGCAGCAATATCAATAAGAGAAGAAGAATAATGATATATGTATGTTCCTTACATGCAAATATATATAGGAAATAGCTACGCGGAGAGGAGAGGGTTGAGAACAGACGAAACGTGGTAGAATCTGGGGATCCGTTTGACATACTCAGCGCAAGGACTGCGTACTGCCCTACCGGTCGCCCTTGGTTTCTAGCGATAGCAAAACAAGGAGTATAACGAATTTGAAGAAATATTTGCTTACAAGTTCAATTTTTGAAGAAATAGTTACGTAGATTTTATTAAACTTTGTTTGTTTTCTCAGCCACAACTTTCTCTCCGCTTCCATTTATCGTTCCGCAGCTTTTGCTGTTTTTATTTTCTGTTTGTGGGGGTTCAGGGCCCACATTCTTTTCTGGGAGCGGTCCTTCCCCTCAAGGGGGCAAGTGTTAATGCAGGCATGAATGTGGGAAAGGTAATACTACGGGGGAGAGCCAAGTGTGCCTACCCCATATTGAATTGGAGTTGTGACTATTTGTCCCATCCTCTTCATACATTGGGGCGTACATTGGGTAAGTGTCTCCCCTAGTAAAAACCCGACCATACTAAAGCCAAAGCCAATTTTAAATGGTAGCTTAGTTCAATATCTATTCAGAATGCATTTCATTGTTGCCTATGTTTTAGTCCTTTCATTTTATTTAATTATTTGTGTCGCTCTATTTTGTTCCATTCAATTTCTTTATAAGGTATTTGTTGGCTTTGGACGAATCCAACTAAATTTACGATCTCATCAAAAACCTTAATTTAATCATAATATCGTATAAATATAACAAGCGGATTTGATTCCGTGCGGAGCAAATTCACGCTATAACGTTGGTAACTTATCTACCAAATCAAGCGATTTAGAGCCTTTTCTAGACCAGCAGCTATCATTTTTTTAACTCATTATGAACAGCTTGCACAATTAAACTCCATGCTTTGCTCGAGAATCTCCAAATAAAGATATTGGCTAGACTGCCAGTGGCGTTTGTGTATAGGTATCGAATTGTCTACTTTCTTGAATCTACTTCATAACTCGGTGGGCTGCCACGCCTATGAACAGGAAGCAACTGGTTTTGTGAATGAGGTAAGCCCGCTGTAAGGAAACAAACAAGGAGGAGAATGTCATCTTCTGCAACACTTTACAATCCAATAAAATAGATAAATGTTTTTTATAAAAAAAACTCTACTTTACAATCCTGATTTTTTATAAAAATAATTATTGGACAGGGAAAGACTAAAAAATCTAATTTTACTAAGTAGTATAGTTCCATACTCAATGGCTAATACCATGAATGAAACAATTCAATAACCTTTCCAACAATAAAATAATTATTGGACCAGGAAAGACTAAAAAAATCTAATTTTAATACTAAGTAGTATAGTTCCATACTCAATGGCTAATACCATGAATGAAACAGTTCAATAACCTTTCCAACAATTGACTTAATCATGAAGCGTGTTAGCAAACAAGTTCCAACAATTAACTTAATGAAGCATGTTAGCAAACAAGTTCTTCGGTGTGAACTAGCTATCCTCTATAAAGACTTGTTGTTGTTATGCACTTCAACTATTGTCTACTGTTCAAATTCTTATGGCAGGGACTTCCTGTCTTTAACAGCCTCCCTTGTTTCCATAAAATTGGCCAATAAAGTATGATTGGTGAAAATTTGAGTTAGAATTATATCAACACTAGTGGATAAACTGTTGAACAATCAAGTATGGTGCTGTGCTGACATTTATTATGTTCCTGAAATACAAGGATGGGTTTGGGCTCATTATGTTCCTGACATACATGGATTGTTTTGGGCTATTATCTACAAGTACTGAAATTTGACTTTTCAATTTTGCAATGTTATCTTATAGTTTAGTTTTTGTTTATAAATTTTGAATCTTTTTAAACATAATTTTTTTTGTTTTTTTGCTATTAATTGCTTGATATTAAGACTGGGGTTCTGCCTCCCGCTGATATATGTCCCTTCCTGTCCATATCATTTAATGTTCATATGTTGTGACTGGGATGGAGTTGTCTCTCTGTTAGCATCGGTAAGTAGCTTATCCACAACGGGCTTCTTCACGCAGAAGACGAACTAATGGGACAAAGGTTTTTCATGTGCAAATTATTTAATGCCAACAGTTGTATTCCTTTCCTCGACGACCATATGATATTTTTGGCGATTGTTTTCCTTTCTGCAGCTCTAATTCTTTCTCAAAAGGTAGTTGTATTGCAATCCCTTGATGGCAGTTTGATAAAAATTGGTGGCTTTGTTCATTTCCTCGACGACACTATGATAAAGTTTGGCAGCTATATTCAATCCCAACGGTATTCGTTCGATGGCAGTTTGATAAAATTTGGTGGATTTGTTCATTTCCTCGACGACAGTATGATAAAGTTTGGCAGTTATGTTCAATCCCAACGGTATTCCTTCTTCGTGTATCTTTGTTCCTAACTCTGATGGCGGTATAGATTGGTGGCTATACTATTTTTCGGCGGTATTTCATTCGTATGGAATCCCACCGTCGCATGGATTAAAATTGTGTGTTAATGATTTAATGTGCTGCGGTGGACAGCTGCTTCACACTATTATCCATGTTGGTATCTAGTGACAACATGTGTCTAAACAACTGAAAATTAAATTGATTTTATTAAATGTCTAAAAATTAACCATTAACCACTCTGCCCTTAAAACAATGATTGTTGATGGGTGTTAGCTTTCTACCTGACCATTTGCACCGATAGGACGGTCTAGCTAGCGTGAGCTGTCACATCCGACATTGCCGTCTAGCTCGCGTGAGCTGTCACATCCGACATTGCCGTCCTCCGATCGGTGCAAATGGTCAAGTGGAAAGCTAACGCCTTGTTGATGTAGGCTTATTGTTTGCAATTGGATCTTAAGTTGGTTAAATTTAAAAATAATAATGGTAGCCCTATTAAATTAGATTGCATTTACCAATGTTCAAAGTGAATAAACTGACACATCCAGTTATATTTGATTTAGCATTGATTTAATTGATTAAAAAAATTCATTTATAAGTTAAAAGAGATATATTTTTAATTTTTTATTAGATAAGTTTTATCTATTATGTTTGATGAAATGCTTACAATATATTGTAAATGTGTAAAACATTTTGAACAAAAATAACCATAACTTATTGAATAAAGCATAACCATAGGGGTTTTTAGTGTTACATAGCTAAAGTTTTTCGTTTAAAATGTTAAAGATATGTGAAGTATATAGATATATAAAATTGATATTAAATAATAATTATATGTTTTTTAAGTTTGCATAAGCATTTATTTACTTTTCAATATATCTATGTTAAAGTTTTTATGAGTCAAACATTGTTACATAGTTGGGATAAAAGAAATAATTTTACATTGTAACCAATGATTTATTAAAAAGAGAATTTATATTTTATCAAATTGGGTTGAAAAGATATTTGCTTTAGTGATAAAACTTTTATTAAATTTAACAAAAGAAATTATTTACTTGTGAGATAGTTGTAGAAATATCTTCTATGTACATAGGTTTGATTAATAAAATAATTAGAGGTCCACTAAGTACATTACTAAATCTAAATGAGTTATGTATGATGAAACTTGATTTCAAGAATATGAGAACATTATTTAGCCAACTACATAATGAATAAAGAAAGAATAAACACTCATAAATAGATCACAAGCACACCTTCACATTAAAAAAGGTGTAGGAGTCACATAAAAAAATATATTCACATTTGTATGAGAAAAAATAAATAAATAAATAAATAAATATATATATATATATATATAAAACTCTCCACTGATGAGAGGCCGAAGTCAATGGAAAAACACTCAAGAAATGGAATTGATAGGAGAACACGCCGAGGAATGGAATAGATTCCTAAATATGCTAGTATCAAATCATATCCATGTGGGGAGTGATCAGGATAAGTTGGTGTAGACAAAAAATCCTAACACTGGTCAATACACAGCAAAGTTAGGATATCATGTGGCCTCTCAAGAACAAACAACAGTAGGAGAAAAACGGTGGTGGTGGAAAAAGCTGTGGAAGATCCGGTGCCCATTAAAAACCGCAATTACGAAGTGGCTAGCTCTCTCCAACAAACTTTTAACATGGAAAATGCTACAAAAACGTGGCTTTGAAGGACCAGGAATTTGTCCCTTATGCAGATCCAGTGATGAAACGAGCTCTCATCTATTCGTTTCCTGTTCTTATGCAGGAAACGTTTGGAATGGGATGATAGGCAAATTGGAAGCAAACAAAGCACATGAAGCATCTGTATCTTTGGAAGAAAAAACCAAAGCCTAGTGGAATGACGAAAGGGTAGGCCCTTTTGAAGCTTTTCCAATTCTGTTTGTCTACAGTATATGGGAAGCTAGGAATAAAGCCATATTCAACAATACTTGGATTCCTCCTGATATTGTCATCCCATTGTTAATGAGTGAATTACAAGAACACAAGAACGACATAGCAAAGACCAAAATAAGAATAATCAAAATGCCAAATAAACAAAGAGCTTCCATGGGCCTTTTTCGACGAAGCTAGTTAGGGGGAGCCTCCATTAGGAGGAGCAGAAGCAGTAATTTTCTTTCCATCAACCAGAAAGATGAAGATAAAATATGCAACAGGACAAGCCTCAAATAACAAAGCTGAGTTATCATCTTTATGGGCTACTTTAAAGGTGGCAAAAAGCTCTCAGATACAGGAAATCCAGATCTATGGACACTCTAAAGTAGTCGTGGACTGGGCAAATGAAAAGAACGCCATAAGAGCACCACATTTACAACACTTGCTAGCAGAAATTCAAACACTAAAAACCAACTTTAGAAGGATCTCCTTTGGTCATATCTATCGAGAATTGAATATGGAAGCAGACTCCCTTTCAAAACAGGCATTAGCCTATCAGCCTGGTTTAATGGAGACAGAAGAAGTGTCAGAAGGCATTTTAGCATTCCACTACGAAAGAATATAAAGAATGCAGAAGGTTTTTTGCAATTTTGAGAGGGATCCTAGTAATTGAAAATAAGAAAAGATGATGATGATTAGTGTAACAAATAATCCTATTGTATTAAGGATTGTAATTTTGATACATCACAAACTCAATGTTCGATAAGCTTGCAAAAGTAGTTCTTGTTTTATTCAATGAATAAAATGGTTTTTTTCTGAGAAAAATATATATATATATCTTAATTATATATAATTTTAACATATAAAAGCACCACCATCCATACTAAATATAAATACCCAAAAACATATAAAAAACAACCCATGTCACATATAAAAGACACCACATATTACATAAATTCAACTATCAAAATCACAATTTTCCAAAGTAATTTAAAATTCTATATTAAATGTGATAAATTAGAGATGGGTCTTTTTTATAAGTATCTAGGTTTTGATCCTAGGAATTGCAACAAAGTTCAATTTACTCATATCAAAACATAAATACAAGCAAAATTGGTTTCTTCATTGGACATTGAATTTAAACTTAATTAATAATTACAAAATTGTTGATGATATTTTAGGGGTGATTAGTTTTTTTTCAATGTCAATAGATGTAATATCTTAGTTTTATATTTTATTATGCTACTTATTTTATTGGAGGAGTTGACTCTATATCTTTTCAAATGCTTTTAAGTGATCTTCTTTAGTTAAGTGGTATGATGTTTGTTCTTGGTTTGAGAAAAAACTTTCTTTCAGTTTTTTTGTATGAAAGATGTACAATGAAGAGTTGTATTTTAGGGACAACAATGTAAGGGCTAGTATACCTCCTAAAAATACTAGTCATGCTGCATTGGTTTCTTCCACTCCACAAGAATTCTATTTGTTTACTCAATAATAGTTCTGATACTTTGATAGATGATGATGTTGAGATTGATTCCAAGTTTGGAGTTGATGGGAGCATCATTATAGAGTACAAGGATAAGTTAATAGATTCTCTTAAATAAAGAGAGTTGCTCACACTGTTATTCTTTCTTTAGATACAGGAATTAACCTATTTCAAGTTGTTTGCCAAAGAATTTGAGATGTCTGAAAGAGATCCCCATATTCACAAGTTGTTGATGGCCTGGTGTAAGCCTTGCATAGGTTGGTATCTATACCATGGGCATGGTAATCTTTCTATCCTACTTACTTGGATATTTATGATTCACTTTTGCACATAGATGTGAGATTATCCTTGCATGACGTTTCGGACATCTCATGATGTGGTGTACATTGACTTCATGATGTAGTGTCCATTGACTTATGCTTACCTGAGGATGATGGAGTTTGGTAAGGTAGATAGTTTTTATTTAAGGGATCTGTTTATAGTCGAGATTATAGCAACATAAATCCATATAATGAAAGATTTATGGGTCTCATCATCTAATAGATATGGGGTATCGTTTTCATTATTTAATATATGGGAAGATTTATGGGTCTCATCATTTAATAGATATGGGGTATCGTTTTCATTATTTAATATATGGGGTTTAGATAGATCTTATTTAACCCATAGTAAAGTATTTTAAAATAAAAGCTATTATTGTCCTCTCATTAGAAGCAATTATATTTGCTTGAAGGAACCCATGGCACAAAAAAAATCAATAATCAATGTTTGAATTCATTACCATTTGCCATGAATGCTAACAGGAAAGGAGGAATTGAGAAGTGGAACGCCATCAATAGTTTGCAAAAGCAATTCCTAAGAAAGTACTGAAAAATCCAGTCTGCAAAAGCAATCCTTAAGAAAGTAATGAAAATTCCAAAGCATTTCTACTGTGATTCATTAATCTAAGATAAAACATCACTGAAAGTAGCTCTGGTTCCTGGAACCAGAGTGAGCATGCTCAAAGATTTATGCACCACACGGATTGCTGGCAACACTATGGAAAAACCAATGATTTAAATTATGCCATAGAGAGTCTGTTTTAAGGATTGAACGGAGCGAAAGTTATCACTGAGTTGTGTCCACCAAATCCAAAAGAGTTTTAGATACCTGCCATTGACAGTGTAAACAATCAGTCACGATCTTTAAAAGAATTTTCACTCCCTCGCCTTTCGCAACGAAACTGCAATAAATCGTAACAGCATGTGCACTTAATGTTCTCCAAATAAGTTTACACTGTATCCTAAATTAAAATCAAATCAAGCTATCTTACCAACATGGACTTCATGCTGTTTCTTCACATTTGGCTGCTTCTTCACATTTGGCACTGTATCAATCGTAACTTCAGTCTCGGTATTCTGCCAAGTGTATCAACATGCAAATTGAATTACTTCTGTTTCCATACTCACCAAAACAAGCAAAACTGAAAACAGCAACCAGACTCATTAAAATGATATTGGTGCACCAAAGTAAAAAGGAGGGGATGATTGTTATCTAGATATCAGCAAAACATTGACATGTAAAGAAGCAACTTACACGTTGATTGATTGTAGGGTGGAGCCACCCGGTAGTGATAGCCTTTATAGTTGCTATTGCTTCCAGTGCACCGGCAGCACCAAACGTATGCCCAATCATAGACTGGAAAGTAAGCCACATTTAATGTTAGAAACATATACGGTAAATTTGTTATGGAACGAATCGCATAGCAACAGTGAATTAACAAAAGGCTGCATGCATTAGTGTAGGATTATAATGCCCTTGTTGAATCAATTTGGTGACTTCAAAATACATGCAGATTGCGCAGTTTGGTAAGATGCAGGTTGGACTCTGGGAGGCAACCTGATTTTATTCGTAATAAGCATTCAAGAGCACGAAGCACACATATACACATGTTAAAAACAAAACATAACAGCCAATCCAAGGATCTCATCTCTCTAATGAATTATGCACCTTAGTTCCATTCATTTTGATGCTAGAAGTATCCTTGAAAACCTTCTTGATAGCATTAACCTCCGCCATATCTCCTGCCCGGGTTGATGTTGCATGAGAATTGATATAGTTGACCTGCTTGGTTACAGTGGACATGATATTTGATCACTAAGCCTTGGGTATGAGTCATTAGAATACCTTGTATCAAATACCTTGCACCAAGGAGACAATACTAAGACTCAAATCTTAAATAAACAATTGATTATTAATTATTGATCATCTAGAAAGAAAGATAAAAGAAAAATAATACAAATGTGCTGTTTAGATTGATTTTATAGAAGTCTTTCAAAATTTGAAATATAATATATATATATATTAGCTAATGAATACATAATCAAGAATTCATGGCAGATAACTAAAAGATTCTGAGATTAAAAATAATATATATATATAAGTGATAGTTGTTTAATGGATAACAAGAAGAATATCAGTGATAACATGTAGCTAGACATGGATAACTCATATGAAGAATAAAAAAAATCAAACTATACTCCATTCCATTGCTACCTCTCAACCATTTAATCCCTATCAGTATGATGGAACCACAAACTATGTAGATGTGCTAGTGAAAACTACCAAATAAAGCAACACCAATGATAGACTTCATTAAAACATCACATGCATTGACCTCCACCGGTGAAACTCCTGCATCTTCCAAACATTTTCGAATGCACATTGAAACTCCAGACCTGGATCTGTCATGTGATAAGCATCACAAGGGACCGCCCCACCAAGGTACTCGGCTATTATGGGAGCTCCTCTCTTCAATGCATGCTCAAGACTTTCCATAACCTGGTTTGGAAAAAAGGCAAAAAACTATTGCTTAAAATAATGCCCATGTCTTTCTTCTGTGAATTGTTCCTAGTCTGAAACTATATTTGAATATTTATATATATCATTTATCTCTAACTCAAACCCAATTTACCAGGTATGATATATGAACAAGTTATTCATAAAACGGACTAAGTAATACATCTACAGTGTCCCTTGAGAGCATTATTGACAACTCTATATTCTCAATAGGCTAAATCATTCAGATCAATCAATGTGACACCTGATCTAAATCATTCAGATCAATCAATGTGACATCAATGATCAGGGTACCACTTCATTATGTCTGAAGCTCCACTGTGATTGGTTTTGTACATGTTATGATCCACCGTTTGGGTCAGTAACATAAGAGAAAAATCCACTGGTTGAGTTCAGCTTAAGCTCACCAGCATGCCAGCACCTTCACCCATGACAAAGCCATCACGATCTTTGTCCCATGGTCTCGAAGCTGTCTGTGGGTCATCATTCCTCTGCGAAAGTGCCCGAAGGGCAATAAATCCACCCACACTTATGGGCACAATACCAGCTTCTGTTCCACCTGCAAGCATGATGTCTGCTTCACCTCTGCGAATATGGTTGGCAGCTGCATATAAGCAGTAATTTGCTGTTGCACATGCTGTTGAAATTGAGTAGTTTGGACCCATTAATCCCATATCAATTGCCAACAATGCAGATCCCATGTTTGAAATGGCAAAAGAATTAAAAATGGAGTTATTTTCTCGTAACCTTTCTGCAATAGAGCCTTTATTCCATCAGAGTAGGCTGTAATGCCACCAATCCCTGATCCCAACAGCACACCTACTCGGCTCTTATCTACCTGTGTAAAATACAATAGTGAGACTCGATATATGCATTGTAAAGCTATGTAACCTCGAGGTGCATCTCAACTCGAATTTAATTAAGTCTGTACTAACCTGTAAAACCTCTTTTCTTCTTAAAATTGAAATTGAGCTGCATATTTATTTTAAAGTCCTATCAAAAAGTTGTAGCATGAAGAGAAGTGATATCAAGTGAGTGAAGGGACGGGGATATCAAATCCGGATTTAGATGGGTTTATGTAAGTAGCTACAACATTGACAATAAAATTAACCAGAGGGTAATCAAAATAATATGATTAGAAATGTTGGTTATCCTTAATAAAATGAATACCTTTTCTAATTTTTCCTTGCAGAGATCAGCATTTTCAAGAGCCATTTTCCCACTGACCAAACTGTATCTCCAGCAATCGTCAAGGCGGCGGTCATTCTTCCCATCGATGTACCCATTTGCAGAAAAACCGCGTATTTGGCCGGCAAATCTAACACTGTAAGTCGATGCATCTAATCGATCTATGAACCCAATACCACTCTGTCCCTCCAGAAGCTTATCATAAAACGAATCGACGTCGCTCCCAAATACAGAGACGAGCCCCGTTCCAGTTATAACGATCCGTTTTTTCGGATCCTTTTCTCGTTTTGGAGCGGACGCCATTGTGGTCCTTGTCTTACCACCATTCCTCCAACCTGGAGACAAAACCCAAAATATTAACTTTACTGCATTGACATCCTACAAACCAGATTATAATAGATTGCAAGTATGAGTAACGTTCCAGCTCTCAGCTTATGATAAAAATGTGTCGCGGATTCGATTCCTCTCAAGCCTTCGTATTGTGCAAAAGAGCTCCTTGTGGAGGAGTTTACTTCCATCGAGAATGGAGCACTGAACAGGCATGGCATATTTGGACTCTCTTGCAAGTTTGATAGATGGACCGATAGTTTGCAGGAGTTTGAAGTGAGGAATATTCTTCTGTTCGGAACAGTTTGCAGGAGTTTGAAGTGAGGAATACTCTTCTGTTCGGAACAGCGCATAAAATGTTCATGCAGATTGGTTGATCGGTGGGTTTTGAGGGATCTGAATTTGGGTTGTATATCTCTTAATATATATATTCAGAGATCGTTTAGTGGACACCATCTCCAACTACATGAGAACTTTGATTATTGCTGCGAGCCTTAAGGCTATTTGTCCCTAGGTATTTCCATGGTTGCATCTACTTAAGCTATGCATAGGGAGATGAGATGTAGCTACTGCAATGAAAGCGAAATGCAGTTTCCAAAATACAGTCAACTCAAATCAAATGATGAAATACAGTGCAGTCGAATCAAATTCTTAAAATTATATGGAATGATTTCCAATGGGAGATGGCTAATCTTAATTCAGGTAAGTTTACAGTGTTAAAATTGCAATTTTTATTACAGAAATGAATTCAATATTTTTGAGGTACCTATTTTATGCAATTTCAATCATTAAAAACTACCATTTATGCAATTCCAATCACTTATAATCACTTTTAAACAATTTTGACAAGATTTTTGCCAAAAAATTCACCAGATTTTAGATACAAATAGTCTAGAGTTTAGCTTACTCCTTTTCCGATACTGTGAATAAAACCCAAGCGAATAAGCTTTTAGGAAATTACCTACAAATTTAATCACTAATTCCCGTATTTAATAATAAATACAATGCTCCTAAGCTAGTAGGATAAAAGCTCCGTTAGTTTTGATCCAAATCCGTCAAAATTGTTTGTGCAGATTTTTATTTTTGTAATTTTACAAGTTCAATGTAACTGTATTAACTTATTTTAGAGTAAATTCAAGATTTTAATACTATTCAGATAGTTGAAATTGCAATTTAAATATTTAAAATTATAATTTTAGTGAAAATTGGTTTGCCACGTTCGGGCTTGTTGGAAACGTAATGCTTATATTGCTTCGCTGCCAAGCAGCCTTCAAAATTGAACCTTTCACAGTCCTTCCAAAGGGTTCTAGCCCTTCCCAGAAATGTAAAGTTAAAATTGCCCTTCAAAAAAAATTTAAAATCTGAATTTTACCCTTCTAATCAAGAGGGGCATAATTTATATCAACATTTCAAAAGAAGGGCAACATTTGAAATTACCCATCCATATAAATTTGTAAATATGTTGAAATTCCTATGCTATAAAGTTCAACTCATCATTCAAAATATTGGAAATATGATCTAAATTATAATCACGATGGGTGGCATGATCATGATGTAATCTCCCTCCATCATCCCAAACATTTGTGGTTTCTCACAACATTTGTCCTCCATCAAAATACATCTAAAAATTATTTGTCTTTACATCCTCTTCTCTTTAAATCCACATCTCATAGTCATAACTAAGGATTGTTATGCATGCAGATCCTCACCTTATAGTACGAATTGACACAAAGAATAAGAGACAATTATAAGTAAGTGTTATATTAAATTTACCATATAAGTCTTTAATTAAGACCATCAACTTAGATTTGACAGGTTGGATTGTTGTGATGTGACACTCTCTGGTATGTAGGAAATTGTTTTTAGTTGTATATTATTTTTTCTTAGGTTCCCAATCCTTATCATTCTTACATCTCTCAAGCTTGGATTGCAGGGGAATGCCCCAATATGGTTATGGCATAGTCTATGTAGCTTTTTTGTATAATGAAGTGTGCTCCAATTGGAAAAAATATGATAGAATAGTTGTAAAATTAATGATACACATATAACAACTTAATGTGTTCAAAAAAAGTTTTATTGAAAATATATCATTTTTTCATGTAGATATTAAGGAGTGCTCAATTGTTTAAAATTGTAAAAATTTGAACGAGCAATGTTTGTCTTTTACATTTTTTGGTGAAAGGATTCAGTTAATTTATCCTTGTCAATTGAAGAACGATTATTTATTTTGCTCTTCATCTCCAAAGGGCTCAGAAAATAAATACCCTTCCAATTAAAATTAAGACTCACCTTTCAAATTTGATCACTCCTGCCAAAGGCTTTTCCAAGCTCAATAGCAATAAATACAATGCTGATAAAGCATCCATTAGTAACATGTAGCAATAAATAGCAATGAATAAAGTGCTGATAAAGCATCCATTAGTGAACATGTTTTTGTAAATAACAATAAATACATAAATACAATACTGTATTTTTTCCAGGGGGAAATATGAGTTCCTTGCTATTTCATTGAAATCAAAGGGAACATGGATACATCATCAGCAAGTGCTGAGCTCAAGGTGAGTGAAATTCATCAACAAAAATACTACAGCATCAGCTTCAGCTGAGCTCATGTAGGAGACACATCAAAACCATTTTCTGCTATTTACATTCCATGATCAGTTTTACCAATAAGCTTCATAGTGAGTTGTAAGCTAGGAGAAATACTACATCCGCTTCCATACCCTTCAATACATAGATAGTTCATACCATTACTGGGGTAGCTAATCCAAAGAAGCATTAAACAAATAGGTGCAGAAATATATGGGGCTCATCCACCACCATCATCCAAAGGATGTCAAAAAATATCATCACATAAAGGTCCAATGCTGAGGGCTAGAAAAGTAAGAAAGAGCCCTGATCAATACATTCACCATTGGTGAACTCTGAAAACTGAAGCTAGCCCAAGGCCAAAGTTAATGCTTCTTTGGATAAGTTGTCAGCCTTAGTATTGTGATCTCTATATATGTGAATGGCAGTGAGTTGGATAAAGTAAGGTTCCATCTCCCTAATGCAATGACACCATCCATCAAGAGTGAGTAATGTAAGAGTTGATCTTCGATTGAACCAGTTAATGATTACAGCAGAGTCACCATGAATATGTAAATTGGGAAGGCCCGTGATTTTTGCACAGTGAAGGAGTGTCCATAAGGCCAATAACTCAGATTTGGTATTTGTACTCAGACCTACTCCCAATTTGATGTAGAAATAGTGGTCTTGACTAAGCAAAAGTTGTACACCTATACCACCCATTCGATTTGATGATGCCCCATCAAAGAAACCAGTGGGGAAAAACCAAAGTAGGTGCTGGCCCAATAGTTCTCCTTATGTTTTTCAGCTGATTAATGACAGGATAGAGCTGAAGATGACTCTTAATAGAGAGAACAACAAAAAATATATTAGGCTGTTTGTCCTCAAAAACACATTTGTTCCTAGTCATCCAAATTTGCCATGTGAAAAGAAGAGGAAGATACTTCAGACATTAGAGGAATTTTGGGGTCTAAAATGGGCCTCCTAAGGAAAATAATAAAATAATAGTTAAAATAATAAAATAATATTGATTAATTTTGGAGGAAGAAAGAAAAAACTACTTTTTGTGTTCGTATTTTCGACATATCTCCCTGTTTTTTTACTCAAATTTCGACCGGGAGAGCTTGTTGGATGCGGAATTTGATTCCGTATCCAACGAGTACCCACACTGCATACTTTTGACGGACCCCGCTACCCCAAAAACAAGAAATACCTGGAAAAAAATGTGATGATGACATCATCATCACGTTTTTTTTAGGTATTTCTTGTTTTTGGGGTAGAGGGGTCCGTCAAAAGTATGCAGTGTGGGTACTTGTTGGATGCAGAATCAAATTCCGCATCCAACAAGCTCTCCCGATCAAAATTTGAGTAAAAACACAATGAGATATGTCGAAAATATGAACAAAAAAAGTAGTTTTTTTTAATGACAAATATGTCAATTCAACCATTATGGTTGACTTATTTTATTGAAATTCTATTGGTTCTTGAATTCCAACTCACAAAAACTTTTTTGGCACGTTTTCTTATAAGGCCCATTTTAGACCCCAAATTTCCTCTATCCTATGTTGATCCAGGAAGAGACATTAAGAATAAAGTTTGTTTCCCTCCAAAAATGTGGAATGTCAAGTGAGGATTTGATGAGAGAAATAACCTTTCTAGTAAAGCTGCAATCGTGGAATAGGTGATCAACAGATTTTGAAGCTGATCTGCATAGGCAGCATCAGTTTGGTCTAATCTAGCCTTTTTTAATCAAGTTGTCACAAGTATTAATCCTATTCGACAGACTAAGCCAATTGAAACAAATAATCTTAAGTGGAATGTGAAATTTCCAGATCTTGACCATGCTATCATCAAGTCTGCTAGTAACAGAGATATTAGCAATTAGTTCATACATAAGGTTGGCTTTTACCGTGCCTGCCGACTTATTAAACATCCACACCAGAGTATCAGGTGTATTGCTGATACGAATCCCTCCATGCTGTAAACCTTTAATATAATTGGACCAGGCTTCCTTCCATAGTCCACCCAGGTCAAGCTCATCTGCAGAGATCCAATAATCAGTAGAAGAAGTGGAAACTCCTCTGTTGAGTACATCTGAGAGTGTGAGAATACCATAATCTTCCAAATACAATCTAAGATCCTCTGGCAGAGTATAATCAGAGGAGACCCCAGCTATGGGATCAATGCCTACTTTGATATTCTTGCCATTTCCAGTCTTCCAACCAAGACATCTAGTAATCCATGACATGGCTCGGATAAAACCATTCCACATTAGAGAGGTACCCTGAACTTTGAAGGAGTGTTGTCTGATCCAAACATCAACAGGTAAATTCTTAAGGTATTTATGCTTGATGATTTGGGACCACAGCCCAACACCATTAAGAACAAGCCAGAAGCTTTTGGTACGCAGGGCCAAACTAAACCACTCCAGATTCTTTATGTTCCAGCCCTCGAGAGTATAAGGCCTGGATATGGTGTACCAATCAACCAAATTATGCTTATGTTTTCCTTGCGAGCATCCCCATAAAAAATTAAAGACATATCTCCTAATGTAATTCAGAATAGTGTTGGGCATGCGAGCTAGTGAGAGCCAATACATTGCAAGACTCATCAAGACTGATTTGACTAGAACTAGTCTTCCACCCAGAGAAAGTAGCTTGTAAGTCCAATTGCTCAATTGTTTTTCAAACTTCAGTAAAAACCATTTCCAGTCCTTAATGCCATACCCCAAAGGCTTGAGGTAAAATCCCAGGTACTTAAAACCAGCTGCAATAGGTTCCATCTTGTATGGCATGAGGTTGAATATTTGTTGTCTAACCAGTTCCTCGATATTATTGTAAAGAAAGGAAGACTTTTTTGCATTGATCTCCATATCGGTTGCATAACAAAATGTATCCAGAATGTTTTTATAGTGTTGCCACTCAACCAGTGTACCAGAACCAAATAAGATAACATCATCTACGAAGAGCATATGAGTAAGGTAAAGACAGGGAGCAATTTTGATGCCCGATATATCCCCTGTACTTAGTTCCTGATTTATTAATAGACTTAAACCTTCGATGATTAGTATAAATAGGAGGGGTGATAAAGGGCATCCCTGTCTAATGCCTCTCGACACTGCAAATAAATTTGAAGGGGTCCCATTGATCATAACAACAAATTTTGTTGACTCTACACAGCCCATGATCCAATTATCATAGATACCAGGAATACCAATCTGTAAAATAACCAACCTCAAGAAAGACCAGTTAACTTTGTCAAAAGCCTATACCAGATCAAGTTTTAATACCATCACTTTCTGATTTTCAGTCTTGATAGTATGGAGGGCTTCTTGTACAATACCAACGGGTTCAATGATTTGTCTATCATGCAGGAATCCAAACTGATGCTTGGAGATAGCCTTATCAAGAACCACCTTAAGTCTGATAGCAGCCAGCTTGGAAATAGTCTTATAAATTAAATACAATATTGTGTTGCTTGGTACAAGTGTTTGTAACTAGTTATGAATGTACTTGAAATTCATTTAATTTTAGAAAAATTAAATATCTTCCCGTCGAAAATGAAATATACTATAATTCCAACCTTAGTAGCAATAAATACGATATGCAAAAGCATCAATCAGTAAGATTATGTTTTGATAAATAACAATAAATACAATGTTGTATTGATTGGTACGAGTGTTTGTAGCTCGTTATGAATGTACTTGAAATTCATTTAATTTTAGGAAAATATCTTCTCGTCGAAAATGAAATATACGCGTTGAAAATTGAACCCTTTCCAGCCCTTCCAAAGGGTTCTAGCCCTTCCCGAAGTGTAAAGTTAAAATTGTCTTTCTGAAAAAATTTAAACTAGCAGTTACCTCAAAAGGTGCAACAAAACGCCCGAAGAGAAAAATAATTAAAGTAAAGTAGATTTGATTCAAAATGAAAAAAAAGCAAGTATTTTAAGAACTGTGATTTTTACTTTTAAGCACACTCCAATAAATAAAGAAATAAAAGCTTAAAGTAATCTTGCATAGCATAATATGTAACTATGCAAATTCTTCTAATATATCTATGAAAACTACAAAATGAAATTGACAAAAACTGCATATGCAATGAAAAAACTAAAGAAGACAAATGCATCTATTTAAAAAATCAATATACATGCAATTTAAAATTTTACTAGCAATAAAACATTACACATAACTTGCAAATCATATATTTTAGGACATTGTTGCACACTAAGACATAAAATTTCATAATATATATCATATGCAAGTTGTCTCAAATCTAAAGCCCCATTGGATTCAAATGCATCACAAACAAAAACAAAAAAATAGCAAAAATGAAGTTACACTAAAGCAACCAAAAAAGTATGCATAAGAGATCAAAAAATAGCCAAATCACCATTAAAAAGCACAACCAAACAAATTCCTTAAACCATGGATGTTCTTAAGATATTTATATTGTTTCAAGCTTGAACACCACAAATTGGCATAGTATTCTCCTCAAAGAATAATTGGAAGATTCCCCTCCTCTAAAGAGCTCTTAGTAAATGTCCATCAAGGTTTATACCATTCATCCCAAATCACAAAATGCTAACCCATGTTTGCACATTGCTTTAAATTTAAATTTTTAGAAAAAAATCATTTTGCGACCAAGGTAATTCTAAACACCACAAATAAACATAGTATGCAACATAAACCTCGATGTTAAAAACCATAAATAAGCATGGTATTTAATATCTATCCTTGATACCCTATCCTCCTCTAAGCATAATTGGATGTTTCCCCTCCTCCAAAGAGCTCTTAGTAAATGTCCATCAAAAACTTATACGGTTCTTCCAAAATCAGAAAATGCTAACCCATATTTGCACAGTGCTTTAAAATTAAGTGTTTATTAAAATATCATTTTGCTACCGAGGTACTTCTAAACAATCAATAAATATTTGCAGTTAAGAAACACCACAAAAATTACTCCAAAAGCAAGAACCAAATCTCCATATTTGGCTCGAAGGTGGAGTTAGAAATGATATATGTTCAACAACCATGCCCAAATAATTATTGAACATGGTAGTCAAACCATCGATAATAAGGAATTGTTCTTTCTCCATTTCATTAATATTATTATTCTAATTTGTGTCTGGTAAGATATATATTTTTGTAAAACCAAACATGGAAGAAATGTTTTCATATCCACTATTACCACTTGAGATATAAACTTTTAAAATTGAATTAATAATTTAGAAAATAATAAAGTTTTGTTTTTAATAAACAAAAATTACATACTTATTTGAAGATGGTTTGTCTTTACAAGTAAATTTGAATTATAAATAGTTAAGAATTGCAATTAGTTAAGAAAGTTCCAAACATTGTTTTTAATATATAAGGGAAATTATTAAATTAGAAAGATTTTAGAATAAAAAAACAAATAAAATCATAAATAAAT
This sequence comes from Pseudotsuga menziesii, assembly GCA_001517045.1. Lineage (NCBI taxonomy): Eukaryota > Viridiplantae > Streptophyta > Pinopsida > Pinales > Pinaceae > Pseudotsuga > Pseudotsuga menziesii. Next base: position 54,244 of record LPNX011106698.1, on the reverse strand, counting down.
AAACAAGAGCCACGAGGTGGCAATGTACCTGGGCAATTGGTAATAAGTTTTGTTATACTTGAACACTAGATGTAAAGATAAAAGGGTGTTCTTGATCAAATGTACATGCTATGGAAAAGCTTCAGTCTATTGTCACAATAGTGAATTTTTTAATTTCCATATATACATCAAGCTAGATAGTTCTTAGTTACTTGTATGGATTTTCACTATTACAAATCTTTTTTTTGTCAATAATAATTTGTATCCAACAAATATCCTCAAAAATAGACACTATGGCTCTTGTTTTATTCTCGAATTGTTTATCTCTAACATTAAAATTCTCAAGTACTTCATGAAAACAAATCCATATAAAATAAGAAAATGGCAAATAATAAATGATGCATATGATTTACAAGTAGCGTAATGGACACGTCTATAAATCAAATTTAATGTTTTTTTGGTATGTAAATCAAATTTAATGTTTTTTGGCATCATGAATTATTAAAAAATCCATTACACTATGTTGTCATGTGTAAGAATAAGGAAACTTGAATCCTCTCTTAAATCCTCCACGCCATGAAGTAGTCATTGTAATTAAAAATATATAGCTTCTATTCTTATCATTTTATTTTAGCCATTAATTTTATATTTTTTATGATGGTAATTTTGTGCTAATTAGAAGAAGACTCTACTCGTTCATGAATTATTTTATTTTAAAATTTTATTTCTATAAAAGTTCTTATCATTGTATTTTAGTCATTAATTTTATATTTTTTATGATGATGATTTTGTGCTGATAAGAAGAAAGACTTTACTAGGTTATCAATTAATTTACTTTTAATATTTAATTTTTATAAAAAAAATTATTTTTATTTATAAGAATAAACAAATAAAAAATGGAAAAACATATTAATATTATCAATATTATAGAATTAATCTATAATATACTCGATATGTATATATTTTTTATTTTTATGAATAAGCAAATAAAAAATTCAAACATACACTAATATTATCAATATTATAAAATTAATCCCTAATACACTCAATGTATTAAAAACCATTTAATAAAATAATATAATTTTACATCATATATACTTACACAATTACAACAAATTAAAACACCAAATAACTTATTAATGTTTAATACATAATATACTCTCATAACAAATTAAATTAAAAAACTTGTTAATATTATCGCTATCATAACATATATATAATATGATTGATGTGAAATGTATTTGATTAAACAACACACAGATATTGGCCCCAAATTGGTCAATATGTTATACTTTGCCTTACAATTTACTTTTTCTTATAGGGACTTACAAGTGGTCAATGAATATTTTATAATGTAATGACTTACTTTATTGCTTTACGACTTAAGTTACCAAGTCATCGTTAAGTAGGGTTGGAATTTCAATTCATCTTTACCTTTTGATTAAATTTTTTTTATTTTTTGAATTATTATTTTACTTATTATATAATATTTTTTTCAAAAAGTTACCCTTCAACTATTTCAAATCTATTAAAATTTTTTTTTTTTATAAAAAAATAAAAAAATTCCAAAACAATGCTAGAAGCCCGTGCATTAGCTTAAATTACTCTCAAGTCGAGATCTCATGTCTAACGTTTGGAGTGATGAATAACACCTACAATGTTTTCATGGCTTTAATAGTAGGCCAACACAACTTCATGATGCTGGTTGAGAGATACAACTACATATCAAAACTACTTAGAACTATTACTGCTTTGCTAGAGAAGCTCAAATTATGTGGCCTTAAATTAATAAATTAGAAATTTTTATGAAATATTAAAACACATCTTATCTAAATGTAACTATACTAATTTACAAATTTGATTATGAATAATTGTCTAGAAAAAATTAATTTACAAATTTGTTGAATGAATAACAAATGTATATATTACCACTATAAGTAATTAAATAACCAACTATTCCAACCCTCATCATACACTTATAACTAATACCCTAAATGTTACACTTAATTATTGGACAACAACATCCAAGCCTATACACTAACGCTGATGATCAACCATAAATAAAAAAATTATGACTATTTATAAAACTAATCAAACTTCAAAAATACATCTAAGCAAACTATTTACCCATTGAATGAGATGGCTTAAAAACAATTTAACCGTGAATAATAGTCAAAACACCCTATGACTGGCATTTTGCCCATCAAATTCCAACCATGCTAAGAAGTCCTTATTAGTTTAGTAAACAATCATATCCCCAACAATCAAGTGCATAGGACTAAGGGGGGCTTATTTTTAAATTAAGATATCAACACGAACAGAGGCAACAATATTGTATATCCAGTAGTACACCTTTATCTCTATTGACCATGGGTCAGGAAGTCCTTATAAGATGGGTAAACGATTGTATCCACTAACTGTCATGTTTGCAATGCCTTTAGCTCTCTCTATTGATCATGTGTACATGCACATATGATTGTGAGATGAATAAGATATTCAATGACATATACTATGTTTAATGACATTTAATGTGCTTACATTTTTTCTTAAATTTATTTGTTTTGGGTGTGTTTATATTCATGGTTTACCTACGGAAAGATACAAGGAACAAAACTTTAAGACAATGCTATCGAGGCATGGATCATTCTAAATAGTGACCTAAAGCAACAAGAACACCTTTAAACTTGACTTGCTACCATACTTAGGGATGTATCCAATATTCAATGGCAATTACCTTAAATTGTATACGTTTTTTTAATGTTGGATGAAGATGATAGTCTGGACTCTGATCAACGTAATTGATGTGGCAAACTTGATACTAAAGATAGAGAAACCATTGGAAGAGGGCACACCCATGCAATTGAACAAGATGCAAAAAAAACACAAACAAATTATACCAAGTTGAGTGACAAGGATAGTTGCCTCAAACTAAAATACTAACTCTAAAAGGAGAATCCACATTTAAAGAAGCATATGCTACAATCATAATTCTGAAAAAGGGAGCCCTAATCCATCCCAAATAGACAAACCACGAAACCATAATTTTGAAAAAGGGAGACCTAATCCATCCCAAATAAACAAACCAAGAAGCCAAAAACCAAACACTAATAGTCAAGAAGCCAACCACTAGTCAACAGCCAACTTCCTACCAAACTATATATGAATTGATTGTTGATTGTCAGCTACAATTTTTGTGTAGTTGAATCATCACCTAGGATAACTACTACTTAGGTCACAACAACTATTCATGCTCCATGGAATTAGTGAATGTGGAATATGTAAGTAAAAATAGAAATTGAACATAGGAGATAGAAGTTGGATAGAGGATGGGATTTTGACTCCCTTTCCAATAAACCTGGGAGATCCTCTCTGCAGTTGACAAAATATGGTTAAAACCTAAAAGGAACACGAGCTCTATGATTGCAGTAATATTTGGACAATGAAATTTTTAATATTTAGTTATGTTTCTTCAAGTTCTTATTTATATTGATGAATCTATATTGAGTCAGATACACAAACAAGAGTTAATACATCAATACGCATCAAAGTTCTTGGTTAAAATTGCTCTTAATGACTCTATATTGATCTTCATTACTTATTATTAATGACCTTAAAATAGTTGAAGAATATAGCTTCATCACAATCATATGGAGTTTCACCCATTTTAAACAACTAGTTACAACCCAAACTAACTCAGAGCCAACTGATTTATACCAAATCAGCATGTCATGCTACCCTTTTACAACAATTGCTTAATTGCCATTACATAAAATATAAAGTCACTAAGTTCGAGTGGATACAGAAGTAGTCATGCACAAAAATGAAAATTTAACTCCTTTAACTTACATCATCTTTATTATAATCCAAGTCGGCTTAGGTTTTCTACCTGCATCCAACATCTATTGAGCAAGATAAAATAAAAATGGCAATTTTCATTTTCAAGTAGGATTTAAACCATCATTAACGTAAAAATTTTAACATGTAAAATAGAATTGTTTGGAATAGCAGTAGAATCTCAATCCCTGTCTACGATGATTTGTTTGCAAGCCGGAAAAAGAATAGTTGGCCAGATCCTTTTTTCAATATCTTATGATGAGGAATGGGATTAGGTCATCTCAACAATAGTTGCAACAAAGCTTAAACCAAATTCTGAGAGAGTTTAATTCTTGCGATCCATGTTTTTTGTGAAGAAAAAAGTTTTGACAACCACAAAAATTGATCAAAACAACAGTTGGATTCTTGGTAAGCAGGAAAAATGATTGCATAATTGAATACAAATCAATAGTATAACACATTTATATTCTACATTTACTGCAAAGTTGGAAGAGTGTCTTCTGAAACACCCGAACATTTCTCAATTCAGTGAAAGTCATTGATCTCATCAGTTGACCTAATATTGAGCATACCAAAATTGTAAATATACTATTTGAACCAAAAAACAGAAATAGAGTAGAGAACAAGCTTTTGAGACTCTTTAAAGTACAAACCATGATAATGTAAAGTTCCTCTACCATGATGATGTTAAGATCCTCTTGAGGAATATTCTCAAGCAACACCTGCTTGATTGCAACAAAATCTCCATTTTCCAAGTCCAACCCCTTGTAGACACGCCCATAAGCTCCCTTTCCAATCTCATCTCCAAGGATCTACTAACAAATAAATGCATTGTGAGACATGAGTTTTTTTTCTTTAAAAGCCTCTGAAGTGTAGCATTGCAAAATGCCATCACTTTTACCCAACTAGCTGGGGTCAGTATCTTGTATTGAACATGCCAAGCCTTCAAGGTAGGATTTCCCACATTTAGCAAGGGTGGAATCTTAAGGAAATGATGAATTTTATAAGCGAGAATCCACAGACTTAGTAATGGGAGAAGTTAGGGCATTTGCCAAGTTGGTGAAACATACATATCAAACCATCAAGCCAATGAATCATTGAAATTCTTGAGGGTGATTTCCTTACCTTTCGCTACCCAATCGAGAATTGCTTAAACACCATGCTCCATTTCCGAAAACTTGATGAACTTGGGAGTAACCTCCGCGCAAATATGAATACTTGAAAAATATATATATGGTCATATTCACCAGGAAAAGATTAAGGAGAAAAATGGCACTAGGGGTAATTATACCAGGAAACCATCAAGATATTAAGTATAAAAAAACAAAAAAATAAAACCACGTATGGAACAATTTATAAACACTGATCACATTTAAATGTATCTTATTGAAGGTAGATTTGAGCGACGCAATTTGCAAAATATCCACAATGCGATAAATAGTAGAAACAAGAATAAACAACGGAATTCAGTCTCAACGGTAACAACTCTACCAGATATCTTAGAGAATAGTTCTAACAAATAATTTTCATATTGAATACAGAGAAATTGCCGAAATGCCCACAGCTTTGATAGATAAAGGTAGTAGAGCATAGTATTGAATACAGAGAAAACGCTGAAACGCCCTCAGATTTCTGAGAAATATTGAGAGTGGATGAGAAAAGGAGGCAACGAATTTGACTCAAAAGAAAATATCAAAAACTACTCAGTGAATATGTCAATCACACAGAAAACTTACAAGCACATGAATTGAAATCAATTGTCTTGTCATTGCCATTATTATCATGAAAGAGAATGAAATCATGGGTACCTTCTATTCGGCAGTTTTTGTAGAATAAGGAGCGTTTCCTAATGACTCTCAAATGCGCGTGTAATAACCCAAAAATTCATAAAAATTTAAAAAAAATTAAAGTGACATAAAATGTCTAAAGTGGCAGCTAAGTAACTGCTAATGGTTAGCAGAAAATGAAACAGTTTATAAAAGAACATGGGATTGCTTCTTTAAAAGAACCTGTAAACTAATGGATGTAATCTTAAACACGTGTGTTAGTACTATTAATGAATTAACAGCTTTAGTTCTATCAGAGTTAGAAAATGACTTGCATTTCGCTGCTGCTGTTAGATATACTGTTGATTATTTTTTGTCAAGTAGGTAAGAATTCTTGTATGAGATTGGGACTTACTTAGCGTTCTGCTGACTCAATTGGACTGCTAGTTCCTTACAGGTTTAGCAGGTAAGCGTAAGATCCAGTAGGTGTTATTTAAAATCACGTCGAGAAACTACTTCCCTAGCATGATTAAGATGCTAGTTTTACAAAGGTTTAAATATGTTGCTTGTCTTCAAGGAGGTAATGTCAATTTTTTTTCCATTGTTATAAATCCATAGTTGTAATTATAACTAACACCATAATGACTTTCTATCAAAAACATAAACAAGGGTTTAAATTGCAAGAGAAAGTACTTACCAAAGTTCCTTCAATCGTATCAAGATTATTCTCTAAAAATCTAAAGAACATGGTTTTATTTTCTTGTGTTTACAGTACTGGTTATTTATAAATTTCCGTAGAGAGAATAGAGCTCATGGTTTTGGGCTTAAGTTCACTTCAAACTGTTTATTGATATCGCAATTATTCTTACTTCAAGACTCAATAGACGTCCTTCTCTTAATGAATGATCAAGTTACCTATGTTTTTCAATTATAATTTTATTTAAGAGTTTCTAGAATTTTATCAGGATTATCCAACCTTTTTAGTCTTCAGTTTCTCAAACCCTCCTACAACAAACAACATAAAGACTAAGTTTTTCAAAAGTTCATGGCTTTTCTTTTTACTATGGTCATAAGTTATAGTATGTCCTTCTCATAACTCTTTTACTATTTCAAAATAATACACATTCTAATCGACTTGTTTGAATAACATGGAGAATTTCTAGGATAACAAGAGTATCCAAGCTTTAACCTAAAGTAGAATACCTAAGTATTAAACCACTATGATGAAATAAAATGATGGAAATCATATGTTGTATAGTTTTGAAATGATTGTTGTAAATTGTTTGATGCAGCGCTGACTATAGGTTTCAACCCACGCTTGGAGAAATATTTGGAAGGACACGTGGATAGGTTACATCCACTCGAGGGTTGACTTAAAACCTTGAAACCGTCCTCATTTGCTTTGTGTAGCGAGAGTTCCTCCTTCGTGTTGGTCGAGCTAAGAGCTCGCGACCATGAGAGGTCTGTAACCACCTTCAAACATTTGGTATTACACCTGCAACTTCTATGTTGTGACTATTGGGAGAAGTCATTAATGGTTTTGGTCTTTCTGAGTGTTGAATAGTTACAGTGAGAGTGTGTATTGGCTTTTCTTTGTGGCTCAAAGGTTGTGCTTGCCTTTAACCTACAACTGAACACTCATAGCTTCTGTCTTCGTCTGGTTGAGTCGATTTTCTTGCTTTTTCCTTCGCAGAGGTGACTTCAAGGATTCTTGCCTTTCAGCATGGTGCAAATACGACCTGGTGTGGCCATCTCTCCTCAACTTCGACCCCAATTTACAACAGGTAAAGACTTACCCTTAACTCGGTCTTAAATTAGTTTTCTTACGATGGTTTTTACAAATTTTAAGCAAACAAAGTATTTATAATGATACGGTTTAAATATTGCAGGTATTTGCTCCCAGTTCCAACATTGTAGGTGAAAGTGAGCTCACCCTTCAGTTTTACATTGAGCATATAAACTGGTAAGCCCTCGTTCCAACGAGGGTTTCTTCCTGCATGACGTTATGGTTGTTGGAAGTTGGTTCTTGCGGTTGAAAGGCACGGCCTCGGTTCTCTGTTAGCTTAAGTTTCAAAGCTTGTTTGTTATTGCAAAAGTTTTAGAAACCCTTAAAGGATACTTCATGCAGGGGTGAAGAAGGCTTTGGAAGCCGTGATGGAAATTGGTTTTCATTTTGTGTTTTCAGCCTTACGGCCTGAACAATGTAATTGCTTTCATTTTAAAACGATAGAGCTCAGCTCTAAACTCAATAAGGTTGTCGACCTCTGTCTAGTTTATTTTAATTTTTACAATAGATTTTAGTAGGTGAAGAAAGACTGTGAAACAGTCGGGATTGTAAATGAAAACAAGATTTTTCTCCTGTCAGTAAATTATGTTTACTATTTGATATAAATATATGTATATGGTATAGTTCAGTTTTGTTAATAGGCCTGAGCCTCGACCTTTTAATTCTAAAGGCTGTAAGCCATTCCTTATTATTTGATTCTGTTTTTGTAAATTGTTTATGTAATATTTGATTATTTAATTCTGTTTTTCAACAAATTGTTGATGTAATATTTTAATTATTATCATGTATTATAAGGATTCCAGTGCAAAGTTTATGGGACATTTTATTGTGTTTAAGAGTAATATTTTACTCTGTTTTTTGCTCAAAAGGGTTAATTAATAAATAAAACCTACAGTTTGATAATAGCATTATTTATACTTAGTAATTCTTAGCTTTGTTTATTTAATATTTTCCTTAATGATTTTTACAGCTTGTTTTTAATTCTCAGCTATGAAGGATTAGGGTTTATTGCTGCATACTTGTGAATAGGATATATTTATCTTTCAAAATCTAAGTAGTGTATTTAAGTTATTGTAGAGACTTCTGTATAAGATCAGAGACACATAGCGTCTGAAAATCAAATGTTATAAAAATGTTTTGAAATTTATCTCTACTTAGTTCATAGATGATAGCTTGTTTACGATAAACTGTAAGTTCTATGTTTTATAAAGAATACTAATATTATAATAGTTCTATAAGTAATATGATTGCTAAATGTTTTTACATACCTATCTTTTAGTTTTTATCTATAGTAAATACATTTAATGCGGACATTATTTACTACTTCTTTACAGTAGAAATCATAAGCAAACTAAAGTAAAATGTAGTTACAGTTTTCATTCAAGTGAAAAGAATCATCATATTCACTTAAACAGCCAGCTGTACTAGAGTACTGCCTGAGCCAGGCGTGGAAAAATATAGTATGGAAATTCTAATTCTATCAGTTTCTCATTTTGCATATTTATTACTATTTCTAACATAAACTGCAAATTACCAAGTCTAACATTACACAGTTACTCCTTTCTTCGCAAACCCTAATTAAATACTAACATGTCTGTAGTTAAAAACTAGTAAACATTTTACTGAAGACGGTAAATAAATATAATAACATGAATAAAAATAGAACATGTCAATGATAAGGTGACAACAGCTTAAGGAGGTTAATCCTCCCAACCTACTCCTAGAGAACGCTCAGACAACGCTTCCTCAGGACCCCCGAGCATGTTCCTGGTCCTCCTGGTAGAGTACTGGGTGGAGAATATAAACTTAAGACCTCCTGTCACCTGACTGGTCCAATTACCTCAGTAATTCAAATCTGCTCATAGCAGTAAGAACTTCAGCCTAATAGCTGCAATAAGTTCAGTCTCAGCAGTTAACCCCTCAAACTCGCTTTAGTAATCCCCTCCATTGAATTTCTCTTGAGTAAATTCATTCACCCTGAATGATCACCTCTTAGAATGAGCAGCCTCAGTTGTCTTCAATGGGAAATTTTATAGAGATCCCTAGGTCTTGTGGGTCAGTTTTCATTTAATGATCCACCTGCTCCAATTCCACTTTCTTGGAAAATCATGACCACAAATATAGGAAAGTTGCCACCTGCAACAGTTAGAAGTAGTTTGAGGATGCTGCCACTTGTCAGTGTACTCTCCACCCAGTCTCCTCCATCAAGTGACCAGTAAACACTCTTTTAACAGCTTCCCTAAGCTGTTGTCTCATTATTTATTTATTTATAAATAAAATATTATGAATTACATTAATTATTCTTGACCCCACTTGGTCATCAATTACAACTTAGCATAAAATATAACACAATGTTCCTTAAATAACATTAAATTATTTTTGCAAATTGGGGCATGTGACAGCGCAGTTGTAGAAGGCAGAAAAATCGTTGTCTACTCGCAAGGCTACTGCTTGATGAGTCTGAGGTCCCGGGTATGTGTTTCGAAATGTTATATCTCAGGCCATGAAACCATCCCCGTCCACTCCTCCACAAAAGCCATGAACTTTCCCATCCACTCCTGCACAAAAGCCTTCAACTTTTCCTTAGTCCTGGAGCCTTCAATAAGCACATAGAACGTGGAAAAAATAAAATGCTGGACATACCAACAATGGCAATGTCATAAATTGTAACCAGGCTGGGTAAAGACGACACATATGTAGAACCGGTGATGACCGTTGTATCCATTCCGACGCCCATAAACATGAGATTTGTTTTATTGCAGGGGATTCGAACAAGTTTCCTCATTAACCCCAGCCTCGACCTTGATCACAAATCTCTTCTCAGATTAGTCTAGTGCACTATTCACAGCTTGCTAAATGCTTGATATAGAGGATTTATGATCCAATTTGGGACCAGTTCATTCACCTCTAACATCTCCCAATCCCAGATTTTACTAAGAAGATGGTAATAATGTGAAGTCCTAGAGGAACTTTTGGATGCTCTCTCTCTCTTATGGGAGACCTCCATAGGACCATATTCTTTCCATATACAATCAGAGCATCTACCATACTGAGGGCATTGCTGGTTAAATTTGTAACCCAATCCACTTGCTGGATGACTGTGCTTATCTTGTGTGTAGTATTGACAAACCTGAGATCATAGCTACAGTCGTATACATAAGCCAGTGTTGCACTCATTCATGCTTTTACATCTTGTATTCTTTGCTCTACTCCTATAGCAGCACTGCTTTTGGCAATCAAAGCAATGGAAGAATCTGCGAATTCCAGGCATTTTTTAGGCGTTTTGGCTAAAAGTAGCAACATATTCTGGGAGAGAAGATGGGTTTGTTTGGCTTCCTTTGATGCTAAATCCATTGATGCTCCGATGATATCTTCGGCCATTGATGCTCCGATGATATATTCAGCTCCGATGTTTGCACCTACTTTGGTTGACAAAGATGACTTGTAGAGGCACCCAAAGATTCAATAAAACTGATCATTCCCACGCCCCTTTTCTGTCGTTGTCATTATTATTATGAAAGAGAAATTTTTTTGATGCGATGTGACCTCCATATCTTTGAAGCATGTGTCAAAGAGATTACAACAATAGTTCATAAATGTTCAACTTTTACTTTGACGTCACCTGCCCCGCCTACGCTTGGGCTATAGAAAACAAGGTCGACGTCAGAGCAGTACAACAGCAATAAAATTGGAAAAAAAATATTTTTTTATAAAATTTAGTTAAACTATATAAAAGCATTTAGTTTAAAAAAAAAATCAATACTATACGGTTTAGTTAATTCAATTGATCAATTCATATATATATATATATATATATTCTTCAGAGGATCAATTCATATATATACCTGCTACTCAGGTGCATAATAATTGTGTTAAATTTTTTACTAATATATGTATAAATAAATTTTAACAGAATATAATACTAATTTTTTAACTTTTAAAAAAACATTGATCCAAAACTTAAACTTAATTATTTACTTTATAATTATGAAACAATTAAATAAGGTTATATAAATTTATTATTTGTGTATATCTGTTTATCTAAAGTTTACTATCCGAACATTTATAAGAAATCACACTAAAAGACATAAGTTGTATGAAGGTTATATAACAAAAAAAAAGAGTTATCACAACACTCTATGTAAGTTGTATCTTTATGTATAAAAATTATTCTAAGTTTTGTGTTTTATGGTTTTGTCAAAATAATAAAAGAAATAGATATGACAAATTATAGATCTCGGTACCAATTGTTATTTTACATATCAAAGATACACTAAGAAATTGGTTGTGTGAACTTAACACACTAGGAAATTGATTTTGTGAACTTAAGTGAATGGTATTTAGTGATTCTGAAGCAATTAGTACAAGAGAGAGATGTCCCTCCAAGTAATAGGGTGTATGCCCTATTGTGTTGTTGATGGATGTTGTAATGTTGACTTTGGAGAAAAGTGAGGATGCTATAACAACTCTAACAAATCCAAAAAGCTTGTTCCATGTTGCATCAAGAGAGGTAAATTTATCTTAGGCTTAATCCTTTTAAAAGAAAAAATCATGTGCTACATAAAGAATGAATAGGGAATTATCTTGCTAGAAAAAATAACCTCATTTTTAATCTTAGTTATCTTAAAAAATGGTGTGCCATTTTGTAGCTTGTAATGACACTAGTATATTGTGGTTTATTTCTCATATAAAAATTGATAGAGAAAGTTACAACCTTACACTATACTATATTTTGTTGTTTAGAAGGATTGGAGTTTATTTAGAAAGATACTTGTACATATATGATTCAATTACAAGTTGATATATTCCCCATTATAGACTAAAGTTATTATTATCACTACACAATAAGTGTGCCATCAGATATTTAAGTTGAGATATTCCCCATTATAGACTGAAGTTATTATTATTACTACACTAAGTCTGCCATCACATATTTTCTTTGAGGTTTATTATGTAATTCCATTGGAAGTGAGATTCTTCTAGGCTTCTTTGTTTTATTCTTTTAGTGACTCCATGTGTTGTTAATGATCTCTTCCATTTGTGGGTTTCAAAAAAGAGCTATTTGTCATTATTGTTTTGCATGTTGTTAATAATTGTCTACCTACCTAAAGGAACTTAAAATATGTCAATTTAAATGTCAACATTTAGTAAATACATATACATGGTTTTAATATTCCTTAAGTTTTACATTTAAGATTTGCAGGTAAAGGAGCTAAATGACCATTATGGTTCTTTCTGGGGCGAGGTGAGTTGAACGCCCATCCCTTCCCCTTCCCATAGCCTTGCAACTATATCCGTATCTATACTGGCAGAACACCTACGAAATGCATTGTTGGACCTATAACTACTGCTCTTTGACATTCCAAATGAGAAAAAAAAAATTCCAAATACTTATAACAAACTAAATCTTACGCGTTTGTTTTCCAATCCTACGTAGAGACTTCAGGAGGAACACGCCATCAAAGCCGCTTCATATGATGATGCAAGTGGCGAGCTCATTGTGTGAAGTTGAAGAATATATAGGGGTTGGCGCATTGTACATGGTTACTGTATGTTCATGGATGCTCTGAGTCAGAAGAGCTGGCAAGTATGGAACTTCCTGAACAAGTGAACTTCCAGAACACGCAACAGCACAAGCGAACACCCGTGGTAGACTATGGTTGAAAAAAATTACACGTAGCGAAATATGATTAGCCGGAGGGACAACCAAGAATGAACCAATTAAAAACGAGTAATCAGAAACAAGACATAAAGAAAAATGCGTAAATATAAATTTTACATTTCCAATTAAGAAGGGCATAATTTATATCCACATTTCAAAAGAAGGGCAACATTTGAGATTACCCATCCATATACATTTCTCAAGATGTTGAAATTCCTATGCTATAAAGTTCAACTCATCATTTAAAACATTGGAAATATGATAAATTATAATAACGTACTCAGTCATGTCATGCACTCAATGTTTAGTTGTGCAAAATGACCATTTATCATTGATGACTACGAGTGACTCCCGAGTCACTTGGGGGGCTGCATTCTAAACTCTGAAATTTTGTCGAACAACTACGACTATAACAAAAAAGAACAACTACTGGTCTACTACTAGGCCCCAAAGGAGCCCAAAAATTTGTGCCTACTACCTATGTGAACCTCGCTACCAATGTCCACTCTTTTTTCGTCAAAATGAAATTTAAAAGGCCGGTTTAAGTCCTCCTCTACAAGACTTCATTTTTTGCATGAATATCATGGACTCACGACACCTGTAAAGAACACTCATGTCATGCAAATACAAATAATGGCATGTAGCTAGTATCACAAACTGTGCAGAAATCAATTTATGCATTGCTATAGAGAGGTTTCATTGGGCACACGATATGGAGAAACAATGGTTATTAATAAAATTTAAAAAAAACAATTGTTACCTCAAGAATAGCCTTCAATTTGATAGGTGTCATGATCGTGATGTAATCCCCCTCCGTCCTTCCAAACATTTGTGGTTTCTCACAACATTTGTCCTCAACGCTACCAAAATACATATAAAAATTACCTGTCTTTACATCCCCTTCTATTTAAATTCTCCTCTCATGGTCATAACTAAGGATTATTATGCATGCACGTCCTCACGTTATAATACGAATTGGGTCAAGGCGTAAAGACAACCATAAAATATTAAATGTGTCAAGACGCAAAGAGTAAGAGACAACTATAAGTAAGTCTTGTATCAAATTTACCATATAAGTTTTTGATTAACACTATCAACTGAGATTTGACACATTGGATTCTTGTGATCTTCTTATCAGTCATTACCAATGTGATTGCAAGGCATTCTTTAAAGGTGAAGTCCATAATTTTAGGTCTTCTTCCTCATTATCATGCCTTTTGGTTAGACAATAAAGAGGGTAGTGGCCTGCATCAGCATGGAAAACGATTTTGACATAGAGGTTATACACAGTAATTATTTTCATTAAATAACTTAAATTCCTACCCATGACCGTCGATTCACTTAATCGTGGAATCGTACAAAACACAACAAATTTTAGAGCCACAATTACTCACACCTAGAACTTTCTCAAATCTAGCCATTAATAAACTTCTTTTGGTATTTTGGTTCAATTTAAAAGACAAAGTGTTGAGACATGCAAAGTTCCAATGGTTCAATTGACTTAGGCCCCTCCATCACATACATGTATGATTTCACGACAAGTGTTGAACAAAAATATTTGATGCCCCAAGCCCGGTTATGCTAGCTTTCCTAACATGCTTGGTATGTAGGAATTTTTTTTTAATGTTTTCTGAGTTGTGTATTATTTTTTCTTAGGTAACCAATCCTTATCATTTTTACATCTCTCAAGCTTGGATTGCACGTGGATGCCCCAATATGGTTATGACATAGTCTAAGTAGTTTTTTTTGTATAATGAAGTGTGCTCCAACTTGAAAAAATACAATAGAATAGTTGTTATGTTACTGAAGTGTAAAATTAATGATACACATATGACAACTTAATGTGTGCAAAATAAGTTTCATTGAAAATATATCATATTTTTATGTAGATATTAAGGGGTGCTTAACTGTTTAAAATTTGAAAAAACAATATTCGTTTTTTACATTCTTTTGGTGAAAGGGTTTAATTAATTTATACTTGTCAATTGAAGTAGAATTATTTATATTGCCCTTCATCTGTGCAGGGCTAATCTCAATCACATTTTTTCAGGTATTTCTTGTTTTTTGGGGTAGCGGGGTCCGTCAAAAGTATGTCGAGTGGGTACTCGTTGAATGCAGAATTTAATTTCGCATCTAGGGAGCTCTCCCGATCGAAATTTGAGTAAAATCACAGGGAGATATGTCAAAAATACGAACAAAAAAGGTAGTTTTTTCTTTTCTTCCTCCAAAATTAATAAATATCATTTTATTAGTTTAACTATTATTTCATAATTTTTCTTAGGAGGCCTATTTTGAGCTTAAATTTCCTCTAATGGGAACACATTTAAGATAGACACAATATTTTCTTTGAAAACCCAAAGTTGAGAAAACCCACCATAATAGATCTATTATCTCCCTTGAGCTAAACTGGTCAAGCTGTGCCAAGTGAGCTAGACACCACTCACCTAGATGCCACTTTACAATGGAGCCTCCTCAAGTCTTATAAAGACTTCCTTACATGAGATACCATGTGACAATACTATGGGCCATCAAATACCATGGAAAATACCATTTGCCACCAAATATGATGGTCCCAAAAACATGTGCTAGACCTAAATCACATTTGACTCGTTCCCAATTCAAGGTTAACCCTAACATCCATTCCATACCTATATGTTCTCACTATAAGTGTTGAACAACAAAATTTGATGCCTAGACCTCGATGATGCTAGAGTTCTGTATTATTTTTTCTAAGGTGCCCAGTCCCATCATTCTTGCATCTCTCACTCTTGGATGGTTTCCCTCTCATGAGTTTGAGTTAAATTTTTTGCTATGTGTATTTTT
Source organism: Pseudotsuga menziesii (assembly GCA_001517045.1). Classification (NCBI taxonomy): domain Eukaryota; kingdom Viridiplantae; phylum Streptophyta; class Pinopsida; order Pinales; family Pinaceae; genus Pseudotsuga; species Pseudotsuga menziesii. The sequence goes on along the minus strand of LPNX011106698.1, from coordinate 38,394 downwards.
TTTTGTTGTAGATTTATTATTGTTTTGTTTTGTTTAATGGTTGTGCTCCAACTCGAAAAAATACAATAGAATATTTGTTTTTTATTGAATTATAAAGTTAATGTTTTATATATCAAATTAATATATTCAATTTAGGTTTTATTCAAAAGATATCATTTTTTTCATGTATATATATAGGGGATGGTCTATTGTTTAAAATTGTAAAATTTTGGAAAGACAATATTTAATGAGAAGATTGCTCTTAAAAACATTGATATCAACTAAAAGTTTATGAAAGTATTTATCAATTTTTTTTCCAAAATTTTGAATTTTGTTACATTATTTATCAATTTTTTTTTACTAAATTTTGAATTTCGTTACACTATTTGGAATTTGATGAAAGTATTTATCAATTTTTTTTCCAAAATTTTGAATTTTGTTACATTATTTATCAATTTTTTTTTACTAAATTTTGAATTTCGTTACACTATTTGGAATTTGATGAAAGTATTTATCAATTTTCTTTTACTGAATTTTAAATTTTGTTATTATTATCAGACTATGTAAAATTTATATCAAACTTGAAATTTAATGGATATAAATATGGACCAATATGTAATGATTTGATTTTAATGGATATAAAAAATATATTCAGCTCCTCAAATAAAAACTTATTGGAGTTGTAAATATTAAATTGTCATAAAATTATTGGAGGAGTTGAATTTATTTATACATTAATTAATATTTATTTATACATTAATTAGTATAGATTGATTAATTTTAACTTTGTGATTGATTGCAAAAAATATCAAGATTTCATTTTATATTTGGAATTAAGATAGATTTACATTGGTTTAATATGTAAGTCTTTGGTATGCTATCAAATCTCTTCTATGTAAATCTTTGTTTTGATCATAGTTCAAGTCTTATAGCAAGAAGTATTCAAATTTATTTGTTTTTTGTTTTAATTAATTGGAATATATATTTCTTAGGTTTTGAACTTTTATTTGGAATTGATATTGTAAAAATTATTAATATTTTATTATTTCAGTATAGTGTCTTTTGTAAAGAACAAAATTACACTTTTTGAAAAACTCAAATTTACATATAAAGTTTCAATTTCACTTAGTCATCACAATCTTTGAATCAGTTAAAAAATGCTTAATATATTCAATGCATTATTTAAATTATATATCATTTTCAATAAGGTTTTAACTAGTTACACCCATATTAATAAGATTAATATGTTGTTTTTATTTGAGATTTAGGGTAGAACGGGAACTATGTTTTTTCATCTACGGAGGAAGATGAGACAAGTGTACTGTCGAGATTGATACTATGGTATTCATTAAAAATTTGAAACAAACAATTATATATATATATAACTGGATAAACACTTAATGGTAGATAAGTAGAACAATGTGAGATTAAAAAAAAGAATATAAAAATAACTACTAGTAGATAAATGGATAGCAGGAAGAATGTCGATGATAACTTGACTTAAAACCTTGAAACCCTACTCATTTGCTTTGTGTAGCGAGAGTTCCTCCTTCGTGTTGGTCGAGCTGAGAGCTCGCGACCATGAGAGGTTTGTAACCACCTTCAAACATTTGGCATTGCACCTGCAACTTCTATGTTGCGACTGTTGGGAGAAGTCATTAATGGTTTTGGTCTTTCTGAGTGTTGAATAGTTACAACGAGAGTGTGTATTGGCTTTTATTTGTGGCTCGAAGGTTGTGCTTGCCTTTAACCTACAACTGAACACTCATAGCTTCTGTCTTCGTCTGGTTGAGTCGATTTTCTTGCTTTTTCCTTCGCAGAGGTGACGTCAAGGATTCTTGCCTTTCAGCATGGTGCCAATATGACCTAGTGTGGCCATCTCTCCTCAGCTTCAACTCCAATTTACAACAGGTAAAGACTTACCCTTAACTCGGTCTTAAATTAGTTTTCTTACGAGGGCTTTTACAAATTTTAAGCAAACAAAGTATTTATAATGATACGGTTTAAATCTTGCAGGTCTTTGGTCCCGGTTCCAACATTGTAGGTGAAAGCGAGCTCACCCTTCAGTTTTACATGAGCATATAAATTGGTAAGCCCTGGTTCCAATGAGGGTTTCTTCCTGCATGATGTTATGGTTGTTGGAAGTTGGTTCTTGCGGTTGAAAGGCACGGCTTCGGTTCTCTGTTAACTTAAGTTTCAAAGCGTGTTTGTTAATGCAAAAGTTTTAGAAACCCTTAAAGGGTCCTTCGTGCAGGGGTGAAGAAGGCTTTGGAAGCCGTGATGGAAATTGGTTTTTATTTTGTGTTTTCAGCCTTACGGCCTGAACAATGTAATTGCTTTCATTTTAAAATGATAGAGCTCAGCTCTAAACTCAATGAGGCTGTCGACCTCTGTCTAGTTTATTTTAATTTTTACAATAGATTTTAGTAGGTGAAGAAAGACTGTGGAATAGTCAGGATTGTAAATGAAAACATGATTTTTCTCTTGTCAGAAAAATTATGGTTACTGTTTGATATATATATATATATATATATATGGTATAGTTCAATTTTGTTAACAGGCCTGAGCCTCGACCTTTTAATTCTAAAGGTTGTAAGCCATTCCTTATTATTTGATTCTGTTTTTGTAAATTGTTTATGTAATATTTTAATTATTATCAGGTATTATAAGGATTCCAGTGCAAATTTTATGGGACATTTTACTGTGTTTAAGAGTAATATTTTACTCTGTTTTTGGCTCAAAAGGGTTAATTAATAAGTAAAACCTACAGTTCGATAATAACATTATTTATACTTAGTAATTCTTAGTTTTGTTTATTTAATATTTTTCTTAATGATTTTTACAGCTTGTTTTTAATTCTCAGCTATGAAGGATTAGCGTTTATTGCAGCATACTTGTGAATAGGATATATTTATCTTTCAAAATCTAAGTAGTGTATTTAAGTTACTGTAGAGACTTATGTATAAGATCAAAGACACATAGCGTCTGAAAATCAAATGTTATAAAAATGTTTTGAAATTTATCTTTACCTGGTTCATAGATGATAGCCTGTTTACTATACTTATGTTTATTTATTAAACTATAAGTTCTATGTTTTATAAAGAATACTAATATTAGAATAGTTTTATAAGTAATATGACTGCTAAATGTTTTTACATACCTATCTTTTAGTTTTTATCTGTAGTAAATACATTTAATGCAGACATTATTTACTACTTCTTTATAGTAGAAATCATAAGCAAATTAAAGTAAAATGTAGTTACAATTTTCATTCAAGTGAAAAGAATCATCATATTCACCTAAACACCCAGCTGTACTAGAGTACGGCCTGAGCCAGGCGTGGAAAAATACAGTATGGAAATTCTAATTCTATATGTTTCTCATTTTGCATATTTATTACTATTTCGAACATAAACTGCAAATTACCAAGTCTAACATTACACAGTTGCTCCTTTCTTCACAAACCCTAATTAAATAGTAACATGCCTGTAGTTAAAAACTAGTAAACATTTTACTGAAGACGGTATATAAATATAATAACATGAAGACAAATAGAACATGTCAATGACAAGGTGACAACAGCTTAAGGAGGTTAATCCTCCCAACCTACTCCTAGAGAACGCTCAGACATCGCTTCCTCAGGACCCCCGAGCATGTTCTTGGTCCTCTTGGTAGAGTACTGGGTGGAGAATATAAACTTAAGACCTTCTGTCACCTGACTGGTCCAATTACCTCAGTAATTCAAATCTGCTCACAGCAGTAAGAACTTCAGCCTAATAGCTGCAATAAGTTCAGTCTCAGCAGTTAACCCCTCAAACTCACTTTAGTAATCCCCTCCATTGAATTTCTCTTGAGTAAATTCATTCACCCTGAATGATCACCTCTTAGAATGAGCAGCCTCAGTTGTCTTCAATGGGAAATTTTATAGAGATGCCTAGGTCTTCTGGGTCAGTTTTCATTTAATGATCCACCTGCTCCAATTCCACTTTCCTGGGGAATCATGACCACAAATATAGGGAAGTTGCCACCTGCAACAGTTGGAAGTAGTTTGAGGATGCTGCCACTTGTTAGTGTACTCTCCACCCAGTCTCCTCCACCAAGTGACCAATAAACACTCTTTTAACAGCTTCCCTAAGCTATTGTCTCATCATTTATTTATTTATAAATAAAATATTCTGAATTACATTAATTATTCTTGACCCCACTTGGTCATCAATTACAACTTTGCATAAAATATAACACAATGTTCCTCAAATAACATTAAATTGTATTTGCAAATTAGGGCATGTGACAGCGCAGTTGTAGAAGGCAGAAAAATCATTGTCTACTCGCAGGGCTACTGCTTGATGAGTCTGAGGTCCCAGGTATGTGTTTCGAAATGTTATATCTCAGGCCATGAAACCATCCCTGTCCACTCCTCCACAAAAGCCATAAACTTCCTCGTCCACTCCTGCACAAAAGCCTTCAACTTTTCTTTAGTCCTGGAGCCTTCAAGAAGCACATAGAACGTGGAAAAAATAAAATACTGGACATACCAACAGTGGCAATGTCATAAATTGTAACCAGGCTGGGTAAAGACGACACATATGTAGAACCGGTGATAACCGTTGTATCCATTCCGACGCCCATAAACATGAGATTCGTTTTATTGCGGGGGATTCGAACAGTTTCCTCATTAACCCTAGCCTCGACCTTGATCACAAATCTCTTCTCAGATTAGTCTGGTGCACTGTTCACGGCTTGCTGAATGCTTGATATAGAGGATTTATGATCCAATTTGGGACCAGTTCATTCACCTCTAACACCTCCCAATCCCAGTTTTTATTAGGAAGATGGTAATAATGTGAAGTCCTAGAGGAACTTTTGGATGCTCTCTCTCTTGTGGGAGGCCTCCATAGGACCATATTCTTGCCATATATAACCAGAGCATCTACCATACTGAGGGCATTGCTGGTTAAATTTGTAACCCAATCCACTTGCTGGATGACTGTGCTTATCTTGTGTGTAGTATTGACATACCTGAGATCAGAGCTACAGTCGTATACATAAGCTAGTGTTGCGCTCATTCATGCTTTTACATCTTGTATTCTTTGCTCTACTCCTATAGCAGCATTGCTTTTGGCAATCAAAGCAATGGAATAATCTGCGAATTCCAGGCATTTTTTAGGCGTTATGGCTAAAAGTAGCAACAGATTCTGGGAGAGAAGATGGGTTTGTTTGGCTTCCTTTGATGCTAAATCCATTGATGTTGCGATGATATCTTCAGCCATTGATGCTCTGATGATATATTCGGCTCCGGTGTTTGCACCTACTTTGGTTGACAAAGATGACTTGCAGAGGCGCCCAAAGATTCAATAAAACTGATCATTCCCATGCCCCTTGTCTGTCATTGTCATTATTATTATGAAAGAGAAATTTTTTTGATGCGATGTGACCTCCATATCTTTGAAGCATGTGTCAAAGAGATTACAACAACAGTTCATAAATGTTCAACTTTTACTTTGACGTCACCTGCCCCACCTACGCTTGGGCTACAGAAAACAAGGTCGACGTTAGAGCAGTACAACACCAATAAAATTGGAAACAAATATTTTTTTATAAAATTTAGTTATTATTAGAAATTATAACTATATTCAAGGAATTAGTTTTTAAAAAAACACAATACTACACAGTTTAATTAATTCAATTGATCAATTCATATATATACCTGCTACTCAGGTGCATAATAATTGTGTTAAATTTTTTACTAATTTATGTATAAATAAATTTTAACAAAATATAATACTATTTTTTTAACTTAAAAAAAAACATTGATCTAAAACTTAAACTTATTTATTTACTTTATAATTATGAAACAATTAAATAAGGTTATATAAATTTATTATTTGTGTATATTTGTTTATCTAAAGTTTACTATACAAACATTTATAAGAAATCACACTAAAAGACATAAGTTGTATGAAGGTTATATAACAAAAAAAAAAGAGTTATCACAACACTCTATGTAAGTTGTATCTTCATGTATAAAAATTATTCTAAGGTTTGTGTTTTATGGTTTTGTCAAAATAATAAAAGAAATAGATAAGACAAATTATAGATCTCGGTACCAGTTGTTAATTTACATATCAAAGATACACTAAGAAATTGGTTGTGTGAACTTAACACACTAGGAAATTGATTGTGTGAACTTAAGTGAATGGTATTTAGTGATTCTGAAGCAATTAGTACAAGAGAGTGATGTCCCTCCAAGTGATAGGGTGTATGCCCTATTGTGTTGTTGACGGATGTTGTAATGTTGACTTTGGAGAAAAGTGAGGATGCTATAACAACTCTAACAAATCCAAAAAGATTGTTCCATGTTGCATCAAGAGAGGTAAATTTATCTTAGGCTTAATCCTTTTAAGAAAAAAAATCATGTGCTACATAAAGAATGAATAGGGAATTATCTTGCTAGAAAAAATGACATCATGTTTAATCCTTTTAGTTATCTTAAAAAATGGTGTGCCATTTTGTAGCTTGTAATGACACTTGTATATTGTGGTTTATTTCTCATATAAAAATTGATTAGAGAAAGTTACAACCTTACAATATATATATTTTGTTGTTTAGAAGGATTGGAGTTTATTTAGAAAGATACTTGTACATATATGATGCAATTACAAGTTGAGATATTCCCCATTATAGACTCAAGTTATTATTATCACTACACAATAAGTGTGCCATCAATATTTAAGTTGAGATATTCCCCATTATAGACTAAAGTTATTATTATTACTACACTAAGTGTGCCATCACATATTTTCTTTGAGGTTTATTATGTAATTCCATTGGAAGTGAGATTCTTCTAGGCTTCTTTGTTTTATTCTTTTAGTGACTCGATGTGCTATTAATGATCTCTTCCATTTGTGGGTTTCAAAAAATAGCTATTTGTCATGATTGTTTTGCATGTTGTTAATAATTGTCTACCTACCTAAAGGAACTTAAAATATGTCAATTTAAATGTCAACATTTAATACATACATATACATGGTTTTAATATTCCTTAAGTTTTACATTTAAGATTTGCAGGTAAAGGAGCTAAACGACCATTATGGTTCTTTTTGGGGCGAGGTGAGTTGAACGCCCATCCCTTCCCCTTCCCGTAGCCTTGCAACTATATCCGGATCTATTGTCACATACCCCAATTTTTTAAAATAATGTTATTTCTTTTAATTTGATTCCTAAGACATTATGTTAAATTTAATGCTAAGTAGGAACTAATGACTCAGCAGAGTCAAAAGATGTGGAATGTAATTCTGAATATTTTGTTTTTAATAAATAAAAAGTGGAGACAACAGCTTGGGAGAGCTGTTGATAAGAGTGTTACTAGTCAAACTGGTGGAAGGAACTAGGTGGAGAGCAAAGGACAAGTGGCAGCATCCTCAAACACCTCCTATGTTGCAGGTGGCAATTTCCCTACATTTGGGGTCATGATCCCCGAAGAAAGTGGGATCAGAGCAGGTGGCTCAATTAATGACAACTAACCCAAAAAAGACCTAGGCAATCTTTTAAAAGTACCCAATGAAGAGAGCTGGGGGCTGCTCAGATATTTCCAGGAGAAGAATCATTCAGGTGGAATGCACTTCAAGGAATTCATTACGAAAAAGGGAAAACTGTAAGGAAGGTGTTTGAGAGATAAACTACAGTAACTTGATCTGATATAGCTTGCTAGCTGAGAGAGTTGACTGACAAGTTCAGGACTGGTATTGAGTCTCAGGACTGGTACTTGATTATTTGCTGCACCTAATTCCAGCCAGGGAGACCAAAGCAAGCTCGCAGGTCCTGAGGAGTCATTGTTTGAGTGCTCTCCAGGAGTTGGTAGGAAGGAACAACCTCCCATTGCTGTTGTCAACGAAGATTTAAGAACAGGTTCTGCTATCTATTATTTTCTGTATTATTATCTGGGTGTGATTGAATAATGCATTTGCAGTTTATGATGTAAAAACTTAGAGGATAGAATATCTTAGTTTGTTTAGTAATGAAGTTATTTTTAATGAGAAACAAATCCTACCTGTGTTTTTCCCCATCTGGAGTAATCCAAATCGTACTCTAGCATAGGTGGTGTATTTAAATGAAGATAGTATGATGAAAATTTAAAATAAGATGTTAGTTTGATTATAAGAATGATTTATTTTATTTGTTATCAGAAGAAACAGTATTCTGTACAAGGAGTAGGGTTAAACCTAGACTGTGAATGTCAGATTATTAGTAAAGGGAAAAGAAGCTATATCATTATATTACAGTAATATGTTTTGGTAAATAAACAGTTCTCTATACAACATTCATTTCTGTAAACTTATTACTTATTTTGAAACCAAAGAAAAGGATATATTAGTTAAAATAGAGTAGGGTTAGATTAAGTAAAAATGCTTTTTAACTTTACAGTTTCTTTCTTCCAGCTTAGGATAATTAACTACGCTATGTATGGCAACTAAACTGTGAGTAAGAATAGCTAAAACCTTGATTTAATTCTACAAGTAAACTAGTTGGTTTCAGAATTTACTGATAGATGATAATGTAATTAATTCATTCATTTTTTTTATTCTAGCTAAGCTTAAACAAAATCTACAGCTACTAACTTATCCTTTATAAAATGTTAATAAATATAGAGCATACATAGTTGTTATTTCTTTTATTTTATAAGTACTAATATTATAACATAAACAGGACAATATAGAATACAGAAGGTACTTATATAAATTATTTACTGTAGAAAGTATAAGGATACAACAATAAAATACTATCTTATTAAATATCTATAAATAGACAAAGAATAAAGATAATATATATAATTGCAGGAACAACATTACTTGCAGGTAAAATAACATTTTATCTCCCTATAATAAATATTAAGTAATGCACATTTTACACTTAAAAGATGTAACTATCAGTTACACAAATACTACTGCAAGAATATTAAATTACATAAATTCTGAAAGTTAACAAATACAAACAATATTTATAACCTTATTAGAACAGAGTGAATTAAGGTAAGTTCATATAAAAAAAACATTATACAGTTACCCTGAATAATTTACAGGTTATAAATTAAATATATTAACTTGCAGGAATCCAAGAAACTGAACATAGATATGCTCGATTCACCGAGTTTGAATAACCATAACACCATATAAATGATAATCAAATAAAATTACAGTATTTCTTGTAAACTAAAGATAACTTAAAGAGACAATAAATACTTTTCATATCGCCAAGTTAGGGTAAAACCCTAGTATATCAAAATGTACAATAGAGATAATAAACTGAAAGGGTTTAACTCCTTTTAACGCCTCACGGCTTCAAACAAAATTTACAGAGTAAGGATTTACCAGCCTACTTTCATTTATATTTTTATACACAAGTAACAGTAACAAAAATCAAAATTTACAATCACTGTCTAAGCTGGAAAACCCCGCATAAAGCAAGGGTTTTTAACATCAACTAAAACAGCGAACTAAGTAACCAGGTAAACCAAAACCACGAGGGTTTTGCAGGCCACGACGACCAGCCAACAATTGTCCCATAAGGGACCGAACAAAGAAGAACTGCCATGGGGTATCCAAGGCTTACCCGTGAGCCAGTCATTGCCACAGCCTTGCACCAACCACGCAGAGGGACAGGTCGACACCTGTGAACAACGAAGAACAATAATGTTATTATCTTGCATCAAAATAAAATTATTGTGTAATAAACAATCTACAAAGATAACCAAAAAGGGTAAATAGTGTTTCTTACCTTAAAACTTCACCAAAACGTAACCACCACGAGAAGAAACACTACCACGAGCGTGAAGAGAAGTAAACCTTTCATCAGCTGCAAGGGAGAAGGTATTATTACACAGTATCGACCCACAGCGACAGAGAGTTGCAATCACCGACCAGCAAGTATAAACACTTGTGCCGTAATGGTTCGCAAACCAAAAACACAGTTCGCTGCGAAAACCCTAAAGCCTTACAAAACCCAAGAGGTGAAGCCACGACACTCACAACTAGGTTGCGGGTGAATAAAACATTGTAGTCTGGAGATTGCTGGAAGGAGCGAGCAGCGAAGGATAAACCCTGGAGGAAAAACCAACAACCCAGTTCATGCAGCAATCTTTTCGCTACAGCTCATCTCTACGAGCGTTCAAGGTGAGCTCATAACGAGCCGGAGACAAAGAAGCGAGCAACCAAGACTACCAACACAGTTGCAGAGCGGCCGGAGGCCAGAAACCACGGAAGAAATAATAAGTCTAGGGTTCGAGAGAGTCCTTTTAACTACACAACATATGGCCACGGTGATGCCACGTCTACCAAGCAAATTATTTGCATGCTATGGGTGAAATCATATAGTCCCGGCGAGCAATCAACCAAAGAATAATATTTCCAATCATTTGGTAAATCGGAGGTTCCACCTTAGTCCTTACTCCCTTCGTCAACCTAACCTGCACGTTGCATGGTAAATAAGAATTATTACTATAAAACTATGCCATAAAAATCATCAATGGCATGGGGAATAATACGACCCATCGTTTTACATTTTGATATGCGTTTCAATCAAACAATTATAACTCTTGACAAAAGGATAAACCATAACTCATCGTGGAATGTGGTCTGTTCAACGACCCCTTGCATTTATACATTGCACCTTCTTTTTATGCATTGCAAAGTAATCACTCAAACGATTAACCTATCCAAGGTGATGCCATAAAATATTTAATTTAATCAAATGATTATAACATAGCAATGGTATGGTAATATGCGACCTAGCACATCATACAAGCAAGAGGAGCATATAGTAAAAGATTATAAAACTTAGAACAAGGTTAAACCATAGTTTCATTATGGCACGCTCCATTTCATGACCCTATTATTTATACTTTGCAAAATAATCTTTCAACAACTATTATAAGTATGGCAAGGGTTATGCCACTTATCATCTAACAAAAGAATCATCCACATAAAAGTTATGCCCTTAAGGTCACCAAAGGCGGGGACAATATTACTACCATTTATTATACTAACATATTATGCATTCTTTCAATGGTTATAAATCCATTAAAGATATGCCTTTTAATAATTATAAAAGGAAATTCATAGAACCTATTCTTGATAAGATACCATCTTGCAAGATTAGCTCTAGTTTTGTATTTAAGTATTTATTGTATAACCAGTAAGTTTGTAGACAAAAGCAATATTAAGCATTATAGTATTTCTCAGGGTTGACATCACATAACTTTCGATGATTTAATAACCATAACAGGACTTTATCTTCCAAATAAGTTATGTGTAAAAGAACTAAGTGCATCAACACTAACTTAACTCCTTTTTAGAGCAGCATGTAATAATGTTATAATTCTTTTAAACTTCGGAACTTTAGAAGTTGGAATATTGGTACGAAAACTCAATTATCAATGGGCATTACTTATCACGAGGAGTAACCAAATCTATTACGACGTAAATAGTATATGTTCACAGTTTAAGATAGATCTTAAACGTAATAACCCTGCCATCCTTAGTCTACATGCAAAGAAAGATTAAGACGGTTACACACACGACGACCATGGTAAACATCGAAGAGTCTAGTATGCAATAAGAAATATAAATTACAACTACTAGAAAGAAAGCAACTGTCATCAATACTGATAGGACTGAATCTCATTTCCATAATGTTTTTAAAAGAATAATGACTTAATGGTTTTACCTCATAAAGCATTTGAAATTGAATAGCATTTATATTCTTTTACTGAACATATATCTGTATGCGTAATGATTATGAACAAGCAGCACCGGATCTTTCTTACCTGTAAATCTGTAAGAGCAGGTAAACTTTCTGCATCAGCTCAAAAGCTAAGTAAGCCCAAAATATCATGACAGTTCCACCTTATTGTCGCAAAGAAAAACAAGTCATTAAACTGAAAAAGAATTGTTCTATAAGATAAACATAATCAAGTAGATAATTCAGATAATGAATTCATTAACATATAACTAATTAAAACAATTAGTTGACTGCATTTATGAAGATTATCTGTATTTTAAAAAATTTAAATTTTTCGGAAATTTTGGGGTTTTGACATCTATACTGGCAGAGGACCTGCGAAATGCATTGTTGGACCTATAACTACCGCTCTTTGACATTCCAAATGAGAAAAAAAAATTCCAAATACTTATAACAAACTAAATCTTACGCATTTGTTTTCCAATCCTACGCATAGACTTCAGGAGGAAGACGCCATCGAAGGCCGCTTCATACGATGATGCAAGTGGTGAGCTCATTGTGTGAAGCTGAAGAATATATAGGGGTTGGTGCATTGTAAATGGTTACTGTATGTTCATGGATGCTCTGATTCAGAAGAGCTGGAAAGTATGGAACTTTATGAACAAGCAAACTTCCTGAACACGCAATAGCACAATCGAACACCCGTGGCAGACTGTGGTTGAAAAAAATTACACATAGCAAAATATGATTAGCCGGAGGGACGACCAAGAATGAACCAATTAAAAACGTGTAATCAAAAACAAGACACAGAGAAAAACGCGTAAATATAAATTTTACATTTTCAATTAAGAAGGGCATAATTTATATCGACATTTCAAAAGAAGGGCAACATTTGAGATTACCCATCCATATATATTTCTCAAGATGTTTAAATTCCTATGCTATAAAGTTCAACTCATCATTTAAAACATTGGAAATATGATAAATTATAATAACGTACTCAGTCATGTCATGCACTTAGTGTTTAGTTGTGCAAAATGACCATTTATCATTGATGACTAAGAGTGACTCCCGAGTCACTTGGGGCTGCATTCTAAACTCTGAAATTTTGTCGAACAACTACAACTATAACAAAAAAGAACAACTACTAGTTTACTGCTAGGCCCAAAAGGAGCTCAAAAATTTGTGCCTACTACCTATGTGAACCTTGCTACCAATGTCCACTCTTTTTTCGTCAAAATGAAATTTAAAAGGCCAATTTGATAAGTCCTCCTCTACAAGACTTCATTTTTTTGCATGAATATCATTGTAATACCCCCATGACATTACTTTTATTTTTTTTCATGTTTTGAAAATTATTATTTTTATTATGTAATGAGTTATAAAACTCAAAGACTGAAATAACATTTGCACAAACAAACATTTTTATTTATTTATTAATAAAGAAAATGACACTTGGAGAACTCAACTACATGAGGGGACACCAACCATGGCACCAAAAAACATGTGTAAGCAAGCTAGAGTTGTCAAAACCCCAAATTTACGAAAAATTTAAAACTTTTAAAATAACATATAATCACATTAAAAGCAGTTGTTAACTGGTTGATTAGTTTATGCAACTGAATAGTTATTTAAATATTCTGTACTTTGAAAAGCATTTTTCGTTTCAGCTACTGATTAAATTTCTGTTTGCGACATAAGGTGATTTGTCGTAAGGGCTGGGCTTACTTAGCTTTCGAGCTAACGCAGCCATTTTCTTCTATTACAAATATACAGGTAAGAAGTATGGTTCGATGCTAACAAGTCTTTGAAGTTACAGTTCAGATTCTGCACACACTTTGTTTAGTAAAATTTTATACATGCTAGACAGAAAAATATCATACTTCTCAAGGTAAAATCTTGTTATTTCTGCTATACTTTCCTTTGGGACTTATTACTAAAATGAAATGCATTTTTCATAAGCACACAGTAGAAGACTATACCATACAAGGGTCATGGGGTTTAGTAGATTTATAAGTATGAAAAACTTAAATGTTTCTCCTGAAAATAAGTATAAGAACTTATATACTAAATTCTTTACCTAACAGCTTAATATGGTAGAAAGATCACAGCTTCACAGGTTTATCCCTTTTTGTCAAGTTATAATAATAACATTCTATGCTTAGGTTGCATACTGTTCAGTTTTTCAACTGATGAGGACTATTATTAAAATCAATCCATAAATTCTCTTACTGAAACATCTAAGATTTAGGATCTGAAACAAGTATCCCATTTATAGTTAAAAAGTCTATAATCCCTTAGAAGACTTAACTCATTCCAGAAGTAATCATTGGGTCGGAAACCCAAGCTGTTAAAATCAATCCTAAACTCATTATCTTCAATTATTTAATGATGTATTAAGACTAGATTATCAATAAAGAAGATAGAAAGAGTATTTCAGTTCTATTCTACCTTGCTTAGGGAGTCTCTCATAAAATTCTGAGTTTGGGTGTGACATAGTCTAGTTGTCACTAAAAGAATGCTATGACTATAGCAAGGATGAGTTATCATTATCCATAAATATCTAATTTATTTAAATAAGACAACTAAATCGAATGAAGACTAACCTAATAGAGACACCATTTATTTGTATAAAAAAAATACATACATCAAGGAATAGGTAGGTTTATCATCTTCCTTTGAAACCCAAAATAGTTGGCATAGAAATTGTAAACTATAACAACTAAACAAAAATCATAATCTACTATCCTAAAACACATAACAAACCTTTAGGCTTGAGTGCACTATGCTATGGTATAACCATATAAACTCTATGATCATAACAATGGATTAAACTACAAACAATACGTAGCATAGAATATATTAAACAAAACATATTATACAATATGTATATTCCAAGTACTAAAGAATTAAACCCTTCGTAGCATGCAATCTATATAATTCTTGTTACTAATCATGCGTTGTGGCGATATGGTGTAGGTATACATCAAGGTTTATAACTTATTATAAATCATTCCAGCGATGATTTTGATTGACAACAATCATCGGTCGTGGACTTTGGAGTGAAAACCATATGATGCCAATTATTAAAAGAGCTACGTGGGTGCATATTATCCATTCGTTGGCACTATAAGTGGTTGACTGAACCCTAAATCTTCATTCCATTTCGCCCTCAGGCCTCTTGGCCGCTCTGCATCATTTCAGAACCCTGCTGGTAATGTGTTGACCGCCATTGCACCTTCATTACTCTTGCTCCACACGAGTTTCAAATACTACACTGTGAGTTCTTTAGAGTGTTTACCTCGGGTTGATTTGCCTCTGTGGAACCGCCGAAGGTTTACTTGTCTCGACTGGTGACAGTCCAGCCCTTTTCTTGCACCCTCCAATGGATTATCCTTTCAAATAACGTGGCTATTTTTTTGTTAGCCGGTCGGTGAAAAACAATAAGAAGAAGGATGCGACGTTAGGGTTTATCTGGGGTCTCCTTTGTGCTGTAGATTGAATGATAAAAGAATACCAGTCACTCTGCCATCGAATGGCAACCTCCTCGCTGGAACAAGTCACGGCTTCACATCGAGGCTATCAGCTGATAAGGTAACACTCGAATTGGTTATTTTTATTGTACAGTAAAATTTTATAGTTATTATTTATCTTTTAAATACATGCTAACAGTCGGCTATAAAATAAACCTCCTCGCAGGTGAACCTGCTGCACTTCGATGCCTTCTCCGGATTCAGGGTTACAGCTCCAGCTACGGTAAGCCCTGGGTCCTTCCATGGCTTATCATCTTTGTCTGCATCTTAAGATGGCGTTGGTTGTTACTACGCCCATTCTGTCCTCGTGGTTTTTGAGCTGTTTGTTTTAATGTTTACGCTAAGGGTATAACCCTAGCTCTGAAAAGAGTCCTCCGGCTACGGCCGTGAATGTAAGGTTTCGATTTTAAAAACAGCAGGGTTTATAAAAACAAAAATGCAGGCTGTAAGCCTTCGTGCTATTACTGTGTTAAAGAGTTTTTACAGGCCGTCAGCCTTGCTTTTACTGTATTAAAGTTTTACAGGCCGTGAGCCTTGCATTTACAGCTATGGGTTAATAAATGAACAGAGTTTTCAGTCTTATGTGATTACTTATCATGGGTAGGGTTTTTACCCTCCATTCTACCATATTTTGAAAACTGGTTCTTTTTCTTATATTTACTTAATGCTATATTGAAAAGATAAAAGAAAACAAAAGAATGCTTACTGTGCTTCATTTAATAGCCCAGCTGTAAATGTTATTAGTTATTTTTATTTAATAAGATTTAGGATGAAGAGACATTTGTCTCGTTAGGTTACTGATTAGGTTTATAAACATAAGCTCGATTGTCGAGCGTCCTGTACTCATACCTTCTCCTTTCGGTACAGATAAACCTTGATTTATTTAATACAATATTACTTGTTTTAGATCTGTATAATATATTAATAGCCTTCAGGCTCATTACAGTCTTATAATATTGTTTTTATAAGGTGACTGTAGTGAATAATGTCCATTTTTATTTATTGATTACTTAGTTGCAATAATTATAAATCTAGGGTTTTTAACCCGGTTCTGCAGTTTGTAAACAATATTGCTTTTATATTTTAATATTCAGTAATATAATGCTACTCTTTTGTAATCTTTTAATTATTACCAATGTCTTTTAATAATGTTTATTTATTTTACAAGGTAAATTGAAAGACTAGTTCATAAATATTTTTCTTTTTGTTTAATTACATTCTATGTATAAATAAACGAGTCTTTATTTTTATATTAATATAATACCTGAATGTTAATGTTATACCATATAACATATTGCTATATTATAGGTACTATAATACAATACTATTTCTTCTTGAAGTTACTATAAATGTTGTTTTAATATTGCTTTACCCATTATTTGGTCTAGGTTCTTTATTTATTTATAAAGTCTGATTATTTCTTTATAATACCTATTCAATAATAAAGTATAATTTTATATACGTATCTATATAAATACCTGCATATAAAGTAGCATTCATTTACCAGATTTTACAAATAGAATAATAGTTATAAAAAATATATATACTTAACCTAGCTGAATAAATGAGTATACAGAAACTTTGGGTAATTGCATTCTCTGCTATAATGCAGACTGTTACTAATAGAATTTAACTTGTAACATTAATTAGTTAAGTAACAGATACATGCTTATGTCCTTCTGTCAGTAATCTTTTCATTTTAACTCTATAAAACTGAATTCCTTTTAAAATAGAAGAACAACCATAACTTAAACAGCAAGGATACTTGGACTATCTTTTCATTTTCTTTTACTGCTAGTATTTCCAGAAAACAAAGTTACAATACTAGAATAGTTTAAAGCTGTAGAAAGATAGCTAAATAGAAACTCGGTTCAGAAGAACACTACTTCTCAACACCGAGATACTGTGCTAGAGTACGGTCTGGTGATACCAGATGTGGAAAAACACAGTGAATACTAACAGGTTTAACTACTGGTATTCTGAGATATTAATTTTACTGAAACTAACTACTTACTCAGACATATAATTTAACATAACATTCATCCATTCATACTCAGAAATTATAAAGAAATAATGACAGAACCTGTTTAAGCTGTGGACAACAACAGCAATGGGAGGCCGTTCCTCCCTACCAACTCCTGGAGAGCGCTCAGACAGCGACTTCTCAGGACCCCCGAGCTTTCTCTGGTCTCCCTGGCTGGAACTAGGTGCAGCAAAGTTAGATACCAGTCTTCAACTCAGTATTAACTCAGAACTTATCAGTAAGTTCTCCCAGCTAAAAAGCTATAAAATAACCAAGTTACTGCAGCATTCCTCTCAAACAACTTCCTTACTATTTTTCCCTCTTCCTCAATGAATTTCCTGAATAACATTCACCTGAATGCATTCTCTCTGGAAAATAACTGAGCACCTCAGCTCTCTTCATTGAGTACTTTTAATGATTGCCTAGGTCTTGTTTGGGTTAACTGTCATTTAATGAGCCACCTGCTCAGATTCCACTTTCTTGGGGAATCATGACCCCAAATATAGGGAAGTTGCCACCTGCAACTTAGGAAGTGTTTGAGGATGTTGCCACTTGTCTTTTGCCTACCACCTAGTTCCATCCACCAGTTTGACCAGTAACCTCTTTTTAACAGCTCTCCCATGCTATTGTCTCCATAATTTATTTATTAAATAATAAAATATTCTGAATTACACTCCATTATTGTTGACTCTGCTGAGTCATCAATCCCTACTTAGGATTAATTTTAACATAATGTCTCAGAAATATAATAAAACAATTTACATAATTTTACAAAATTGGGGTATGTGACAAGAGTGATTAATACCAATCAAATCCAATCCAAAGCTCAACAACCAAACAAGATCCTAAATCATAGGGATTTAGGGATCTGATTGGAGATTTGATTGAGATGGCATAAGACCTGGGCAAAGCTATTTATATGAGTGCACTGGAATAGCACAGGACGCCGTGTTGTGCATGGGAAAAACGAGTTAGCGTTTTTTCTAGTTGTTATAAGTCCATCGTGAGAACTTGTTACGGACTCGAGGTTGAGTGCCGCGAGGAAGTGTCTTGTTGTTCGGGTGCATGGTTGGCGATCCAGCTCAGGGGTGGAGCGGAGCAAACCGTTGAGTTGCTGCCTCCTATGGTTGGGAGGAGTTGATTCTCCAAGTGTGGTAAGTCGATCTGTACTTCATCTTGACTTATGCTTTTTTTTATTTCCTACCAATGAAATGAAATCGTAAATGGGCTACTGCAATTTGTTTATGAAAACCCTATTCCTTAACCTCCATTTGGAAGGAGCGTTGTATATTCCTGGGCATTTCATGTATGTGATTTGGATCTACACTTTTAATTTAATCCTATGATTTCCAGTTGATAGATTCTAGATCTAAACATCTTTGTTTTAATGCCTGCGTCTTCATTTGGTTGTGGCTCTGAATGTAAGATTTCGTGAACTGAATGGAAAACGTTGTCTTTATTTCTTACATTTTTGCATTGTTATTCAGATCTAGGGTAATTGCTTATCATTTTCCCAAACATTTGCATTATCTGTAGAGTGAAGTACCTGTAATATGTGTTTATGATTCAAACCATTGCGTGCATTTTGAACAACTATGTATATTTTATATATGTAAAACATGTCCCAACCACCATTGCTGTTTGGATATAGATCCATCACGGCGTAAGGGTTTTTTTTGTGGCTCTGTAAACTCCATCGCTAGTTTAGATCTAAATTATTTGGATGCTTACGATTTGATTATATCCAACCCCTGCAAGGTTCACTTCAATGTTTTCTAATCTCTGATATAGAGTCTGTATTTTTTTTTAGCAAGGAGCGACTTTATAGGGGATAATATAGTCTGACACTACCATCATGAGCCGTGTCACTGGAGGGTGGGGGTAGAATTATATGTTGCAGGACCAACCCTTTGAGTTGCATGAGCTCCTCCACCTCTAGTTTACCTTTTATTTACACCATGATATCAAGATCCTTTCCTCAGATCGGATTACATGTATATACCTGCGATTTATTTCAGTCTCCTTTATCAGTTTCGAAGATATTGCACTCCATCTTCAGTATCGGCTTCCCATCCTGTAGATATCTATTGTTCAGATTTGAACTCAATCCCTGACATCAGTTTTTTCACTCCAATACGTGAGTTAGTATAAGTGATAATTATGCTTTATGAGGATATGATTGGATAGATCCGAACCTGTTATCCAATATTGACTTTATTTCCATGTCTGCGATTGGATGTAACTCTGCATTCGGGTTATAATGTCTGCGTTTTAACTCTGTGGACAAATTACAAATGTATGCATTGGATTTCAGTATCGAGGTAACGTTTGGGACTGCATATAATTTACCATACAAACCAATATTTTTTTTCTTAACTCGACCTAGAATGGATTTGGTGGATATGTATTTCTTGGAACTGTCGTAAAAAGAGAATTCCATTAATTAACATCAATCTAGTTCCACATGGGATGTTAGACTGCTACCAAGTTAACCTTTGAATACTTTTCGACTGTCAATAAATCCGTAAAGCCTGGGACTGCATGTAATTAATGATGAGCCAAGTAAAGCGTTGATGTTTTTCATTTACCAAATGTATTTTGTTTGATATAATGATGAATTTTGATTGAAATCTAGTGTTAGGATGACTAAAATTAACACCAGGTAGTTCGGGTAATTAGTTGACGTTTCCAATTGATCCTATATAATATTTTTTTGCTTAGGTCATCGTTGTTTTGTCTTGCTTCGACAGCATGTGTAAATAAGATGACATATGGTAGAAAATAAGGAAATTTATAATTTATACCATTTCTTTTCTATTTCCCATCAGTAAGTTTTTATGTTGCTTTAGAATTGAAAAACATATGATATTTTCATAATAAAGAAGTATGGATTAGATATGATGTATCGGTTAAATGTAAGATATTAAATTTGAGGATGTGATATATAAAAAAAAATGATATGTTAGATGTGATATGTTTGTCATATGTATGATATGAGTATTTTGGGTATTATATGAATGTTAATTATGAGGGAAAAGTTACTTTTGATGTTATGAATAACTTGGACGTTATATGTTAGTTATGAAGTGGATATAAAGTGTGAATTAACTATATATATATATATACTAAAAAAATTAAATATAAATACATTTTATGGATTAAGAATTATTATAAAGAAAAAGGTAAATTGTTTTATTAAAATGAATGTTATATGTCATGATGCGGATATTGTGAAATACGTCTATTAATTAGAAATTGAAGGTTATATTTCATGGTGTGAATATCAAATCCTTTAGTTAAAAGTGAATATAGTATGTCTTGAGAAAATAATTTAATTGATGATTTGGTATTTTACGGTTGGTAGGTTTATGAAAGTATATGTATACATAAGCTTTTGAGTTTTGCATTATACATGTTATGGGTTTAGTAGGGTACGCATAGCTTTTGAAGGAATGGAAAAGTTATACTTTTAAATGTTGTGTGAGTAGAGTTTAAGTTAAGTTGTTATGGCTATTGAGCAATATAGTGGCGGGGTATATGATAGATGGTTACCTATATTTTTAGTTCAATAATTTGTATTTATTTGGTTATAGTGTTTACTTATACTTTTGGCGTATTTTCGTTTACAGTTAGAAAAATGAAAAAGATGTTAGCAAAAAAATAAAATCTCCTTTCAACACACAATCTAGTGTGATATTTTGATTATTTTAGATGATAAGTATTATGCGTTATTTTATGAGTATGGTTTTTGGGTACGTTACAACGTGGTATTCGAGCCCAGGTCACAACACTTGGCCCTATGGTGTCTACACACGTATTTCTGAAAACTAATGGTTGTAATTTTTTTTTCTTATTTCTTGTATAGCAGAAAACTGTATTACTAAAACTGCAGGAAGATATGGCCGGAAGACGATCCCCTACTAACTTGATAATGAGGATCCCCCTAATAACAACTTTGTTAATTTTGAAATTCTACAAACAATGAGGGACTTACAAGAATAAATTATGAACTTTAAGACTGAACATGAAAGGGTACTGAAAACCCAAGAAGACTTAATGAACCCTACTTTTTAAACTGCATGAGATAACTAATGAAAAGAAAAAAAAGAAACGTAGACACGAAAACTCATCCTCTGACTGTCCTTACTCTTACGTAAGCCATTTATCTAGTGAATCAGAGTATTCTAGTGACAGTTCTGAGGGTAGACATAAGAAGAAAAGAAAATATAAAGATGAGCTAACAGGAGAATTCAAAAAGTTAAAGCCTCCTACCTTTGACGGCGAAGTCAAAAATGGAGAAGAAGCTGAGGCTTGGCTCTTCGGAATGAAGAAGTACTTCACTATGTACAATTACTCCAACTCCATGAAAGGCAAAATGGACATCTTCAATCTCGTCGGGAAGGCTGAGATTTGGTGGCAAGACTTAAAAAGAGCAAAACGAATAAATGATAGGAAAGTAAATTGGAACTGGTTTAAAAAGGAATCTAAAAGAGAATACCTCTCGGAATATTACTACGAAGGGAAAGCTAAGGATTTTTATGAGCTAAGACTAGGATCCATGTCCATGCATGAATTTTGTACTAAATTCTTATCCCTATTAAGATATGTTCCTTACTTAAATGAAGAAAAACCTAAAATACAAAGGTTTCTAGGTTGCTTGCCTAACTTTTATAAAGACAAACCACAGTTTGATGAACCGAAAACTTTGTATGAAACAATGAGGAAGGCCAAGTTAACATATGACCAATCCAAGAGTAAAAGTGAAAATCCCTTTAATTTCAAGAGAAGAGATGGAAATGATTTTAAGAAATGAGAGTTCAAACCTTTTAATAATAAACATAAAATTTTCCAGAAGAATACCTTTAAGGACAAACAACCAACACTAAGAATGGAATATAAACAACCTATGAGAATTGCTGAGTATAAAGATACTACTTTCAATAAAAAAAAGTGAAGAAATAAAATGAGAACCCTTGCAGTGTTGGGGTTGTTTGGGGGGGAGGGGGGGGGGGGGGGGGGGGGGGGGGGGGGGGGGGGGGGGGGGGGGGGGGTCATTTCTATCGGGATTGCCCTCATAAAAAGGATAATCAAAATATTCATATAGTTCGAGGAGCAGCCACAGTGCGAGAAGTTGCTCGAAACATACCGCAGATTAGCGCAGCGCTGGACAATCATCAAGCATATTTTCAGCCCTCCATGATTGAGGTAGAAGGCAAGATCCTTAGCGAACCTATTTCTATATTAATTGATTCTGGCTCTACCCTAAGTTATATATCTCCCAAGTTAGTAGGTTTGTGTAAAATGAGAAAGTATGATTTTGAAAAATCGTGGTTAGTGCAGTTAGCCACCGGAACAAAAAGAAAAGTAACCAGTTTTATTTCTAATTGTGAAGTTCATATGCAAGATTTGATTACAAAAGTATATTTGAATGTCTTACCATTAGGATCTTACGATGTACTGATTGGCATGGATTGGCTAGAAAAACATAAAGTGGTGCTAAATTGTTTTGAGAAAACTTTTGATTGTATTGATGAAAATGGTGAAAGTAAAATGGTTAGAGGAATTCCAAAGAAGTTTCTTACAAGGAAAATTTCTGCCTTGCAATTGAAAAAGTGTGCTAGAAAAGAATGTAGGGTTTTTGCTGTACACATCACCGAAACTAATGTTAAAGGAACAAAACCTAATTTAGAGGATCTTCGCTTTTTAAATGATTTTAAAGACGCCTTCCCAGAAGAGATACCGAGACTACCTCCGAGGAGAGATATTGACTTTAACATTGAATTGGTACCTGGAGCAGGACCCACCTTGAAGGCCCCTTATCGAATGAACACACCTGAATTGCTAGAATTAAAGTTGCAATTACAGGAATTAATAGATAAAGAATATATTAGACCAAGCGTGTCTCCATGGGGACCACCTGTCTTGTTTGTTAAAAAGAAGGATGGCACATTGAGGCTCTGTGTCGATTACAGACAATTAAATAAAATGACAATTAAGAATAGATACCCTCTCCCCCGCATTGATGACTTGTTTGACCAAGTACAGGGAGCGTCGGTATTCTCTAAAATCGACTTAAGGTCTGGATACCATCAAGTAACAATTAAGGACGAGGATGTCCATAAAACTGCATTCAGAACAAGGTACGGGCATTACGAGTTATTGGTCGTACCATTTGGCTTGACCAATGCCCCAGCCACGTTCATGTGTTTAATGAACAGTGTTCTTCACAAATATCTAGATAAGTTAGTAATAATATTTATTGATGATATATTAATATACTCAAAAAACGAAGAAGAGCATAGAGAGCATTTAAAACTAGTCTTGCAAACCCTAAGAGAACATAAACTTTATGCAAAGTTTAGCAAGTGTGAATTTTTTCAAGATAAAATTAAGTACCTAGGTCATGTAATAGCTAAGGAAGGTATTTCGTTGGACCCAGATAAAATCAAGGAAATCAATGATTGGCCAATTCCTAAGGATGTAACCGGGATTCGATCTTTTATGGGAATCACGAGTTTCTATCGTAGGTTCATTGAGGGGTTCTCTAGAATTGCTTATCTAATAACCTCACTTCAAAAGAAAGGAACTAAATTCATATGGTCTAATAAATGTCAAGAACGCTTTGAAAAACTTAAGCACTTATTAACCACCGCACCTATTCTAAGGATTGCAGATCCTTACAAAGACTTCGTCGTATGTACGGATGCATGTTTAGAAGGATTAGGTGGTGTGTTATTACAAGAGGATTATGTAATAACTTACGAATCAAGAAAACTTAAAATACATGAACGAAACTATGCAACACATGACTTGGAGTTAGCTGCTATAATACATGCTTTAAAGATGTGGAGACATTACTTAATAGGAAGAAAATTTACCTTAATGTCGGATAATATAAGCTTAAAATACTTATTTGATCAACAAAATTTGAATGCTCGCCAAGCAAGGTGGCTAGCGTTTTTGAGCAAGTATGATTTTGAAATTAAACACATTAAAGGCAAAGCGAACAAGGTGTCGGATGCCCTGAGTAGAAATGCCATTCCACTTTGTTTAGTTGCTTTCAGTAGTTATAAAAAAAATCTCGAAGATTTAATAAAAGAAGCAGCTAAAAATGATGAAGAGTACTTAAAGATTAAAGAACTATTGGAAACAAATGATAAAGGAAGTTATTCAGCCTATTCTATAAGCTCCGAAGACTTGTTAGTTTATAAAAACCGGTTATACATACCAGATTCTGAAGGTAAAACAGCTAATTCTTAATGAACTACATAAGAAACCATATTCCGGACATCCGAGATACCAAAAGATGGTAACTAAGTTAAGAAAAAGCTATTATTGGCCTAACATGAAGAATGATGCTGCAAATTACCTAGATAGGTGTATTGAATGTCAACAAGTAAAAACTGAACATCAACATCCTGCTGGGCTACTACAACCCTTACCTATTCCAGAATGGAAATGGGAGATAATAAGCATGGATTTTATAACGGGATTACCTAAAACAAATAAGCAACATGACTCAATAATGGTAGTTGTTGATAAGTTAAGTAAAGTTGCTCACTTCATACCTATAAAGTCTACTTTCAAAGCCATTAATATAGCTGATATTTTTATGAAAGAAATATTTCAGTTGCATGGTATTCCAAAGGTTGTGATTTCTGATAGAGATGTGAAATTTACTGGTAACTTTTGGAAATCCTTGTTTAAAGGTCTAGATACACAACTAAATTTTAGCACTGCTTATCATCCTCAAATGGATGGACAAACTGAAAGAACTAATCAAGTGTTAGAAGATATGCTGCGAATGTATGTAATGGATAAACCAGGTAAATGGGAAGAACATTTGCATTTGGTAGAATTTGCTTATAATAATGGGTATCAAGCTTCTTTGAAAATGAATCCATTTGAAGTTTTATATGGCCGGAAATGTCGCACTCATGTGTCTTGGGATAACCCTGCTGAAAGGATTGTTCTAGGACCAGACATGTTAAAAGAAATGGAACAAATGGTCAAAGAGGTGCAATAAAACTTAAAAGTTGCCCAGGATCGGCAAAAAAGTTACGCAGATTTAAAACGAACCCCAAGAGAGTTTAATGTTGGAGATCACGTATATCTAAAGGTAAAGTCAAAGAAGAGTTCTTTGAGTTTGGGAAGATGTTCCAAGCTGGAACCAAGGTATTGTGAACCTTTTGAAGTGTTAGCTAAGATAGGGCCGGTAGCCTATCAGCTTGTGCTTTTGCCTAATATAAAAGTGCAAGATGTATTTCATGTTTCATTGTTAAAAAAATATATACATGATGCTACTCATATAATTGACTGGGATGTGATTCAGGTAGAACCCGAGGGCGAGTTCCAGACTGAACCTTTTCACATTCTAGATAGGAAGGAACGTATGCTACAGAATCGAACCATCGTTCAAATAAAAGTGCAATGGAAACACTTCAGCCCTGAAAAGGCAACTTGGGAAATGGAGGATAAAATACGAGAAGCATATCCCTCCATGTTCCAGAATGAGCAAGGGAGCTCAAAATAAAAAGAACACCGAGGACGGTGTTAAAAATAAGGGGGAGAGAAATGTAATACCCCCATGACATTACTTTTATTTTTTTTTCATGTTTTGAAAATTATTATTTTTATTATGTAATGAGTTATAAAACTCAAAGACTGAAATAACATTTGCATAAACAAACATTTTTATTTATTTATTAATAAAGAAAATGACACTTGGAGAACTCAACTACATGAGGGGACACCAACCATGGCACCAAAGAACATGTGTAAGCAAGCTAGAGTGATTGATACAGATCAAATCCAATCCAAAGTTCAACAACCAGACAAGATCCTAAATCATAGGGATTTAGGGATCTGATTGGAGATTTGATTGGGATCGCATAAGACCTGGGCAAAGCTATTTATATGATTGCACTGGAATAGCATGGGACGCCGTGTTGTGCATGGGAAAAACGAGTTGAGCATTTTTTCTAGTTGTTATAAGTCCATCGTGAGAACTTGTTACGGACTCGAGGTTGAGTTCCGCGAGGAAGTGTCTTGCTGTTCGGGTGCATGGTTGGTGATCCAGCTCGGGGGTGGAGCGGAGCAAACCGTTGAGTTGCTGCCTCCTATGGTTGGAAGGAGTTGATTCTCCAAGTATGTTTTTCCTGGATTCAAGTAAGTAGATCTGTACTTCAGCTTGACTTATGCTTTTTTTTTGTTTCCTACCAATGAAATGAAATCGTAAATGGGCTACTGCAATTTTTTTATGAAAACCCTATTGCTTAACCTCGATTTGGAGGGAGCGTTGTATATTCCTGGGCATTTCATGTATGTGATTTGGATCTGCACTTTTAATTTAATCCTATGATTTCCAGTTGATAGATTCTAGATCTGAGCATCTTTGTTTTAATGCCTACGTCTTCATTTGGTTGTGGCTCTGAATGTAAGATTTCGTGAACTGAATGGAAAATGTTGTCTTTATTTCTTACAATTTTGCATTGTTATTCAGATCTAGGGTAATTGTTTGTCATTTTCCCAAACATTTGCATTATCTGTAGAGTGAAGTACCTGTAATATGTGTTTACGATTCAAACCATTGCCTGCATTTTGAACAATTATGTATATTTTATATATGTAAAACATGTCCCAACCACCATTGTTGTTTCGATATAGATCCATCACGGCATAAGGGTTTTTTGTGGCTGTGTAAACTCCATCGCTAGTTTAGATCTAAATTATGTGGATGCTTACGATTTGATTATATCCAACCCCTGCAAGGTTCACTTCAATGTTTTCTAATCTCTAATATAGAGTTTGTATTTTTTTAGCAAGGCGCGACTTTATAGGGGATAATACAGTCTGAAACTACCATCATGAGCTGTGTCACTTGAGGGTGGGGGGTAGAATTATATGTTGCAGGACCAACCCTTTGAGTTGCGTGAGCTCCTCCACCTCTAGTTTACCTTTTATTTACACCACAATATCAAGATCCTTTCCTCAGATCGGATTACATGTATATACCTGTGATTTATTTCAATCTCCTTTATCAGTTTCGAAGACAGTGCACTCCATCTTCAGTCTCATCTTCCCATCCTGCAGATATCTATTGTTCAGATTTGAACACGATCCCTGACATCTGTTTTTTCACTCCAATACGTGAGTTAGTATAAGTGATAATTATGCCTTATGAGGATATGATTGGATAGATCCGAACCTGTTATCCAATATTGACTTTATTTCCATGTCTGCAATATGATGTAACTCTGCATTTTTTTTACTCTGCATTCGGGTTATAATGTCTGCGTTTTAACTTCGTGGACAAATTACAAATGTATGCATTGGATTTCTGTATCGAGGTAACGTTTGGGACTGCATATAATTTACCATACAAACCAATATTTTTTTCTTAACTCGACCTTGAATGGATTCGGTGGATATGTATTTCTTGGAACTGTCGTAAAAAAAGAATTCCATTAATTAACATCAATCTAGTTCCACATCGGATGTTTTTTTTTTAACAAGAACGGTTATGTTGCATTAAGTGGCATTCTGGCAAGCCAGAATCAGAAAATTACAAATCTGAAGAAAGTTGGTGACCTCTAACAGTGCTGCCAACCTTCTTGTGAATGTCTTGGGAGACAAATCCCATTTGCATCTAGAGCTAATTCAAGAAAATGACAAAAATTGCTTACGTGAGTAAATTCTCACAAACTGTGAGCAAAGTAGAAAACAGAAGCAAAGCATTAAACCGAGTGGGATGAAATTTGCCCCTTAAAGAAAGGATCCAGCTTTTTCTGAGAACCTAAAGAAATGTTGGAGGCCGCCTCCTTTTCTCTGCACGCTTTATTGGACTTTCGCCCTCGGGTAAGGGGTGGAGACGGGACTGAAATGTCTGCAGTTTCAGAAGATTCCACAGAGCCGCTAGAGGGGACTGAAACAGCCAGACCTGCTGGGGTAGAGGGTACAGGATCTGAAGCCCAAATTTCCCTCGCTACTACTGATTCTGGGGGGGCGAGATCCGGGATGCTTTCGTTTGCCGGAGGATCTTCCTTAACAGTTGTTGCTTCTGGATCTAAGGCTTCATCTTCCTTCAGCGCATCAAAGCTATTTTTATTTTCTAGAGTTGCTTCTGCTGAATGAGTGGCCTTCGGAGCCTGGGCTGGCTCCTTTCGCCTTGGCTGCCTTCGTCGGTCAGTCACTGGCTGAAAATCACCTTCTTTGACTGGTCCCGCATCCTCAGAGGATTTGGGTCAGCTTATTGTGAAATGACCGTAAGCATGGCACTAGAGGCACTTAAAAGGTATCTGTTCGTAATCCAGCTCTTGGATATGGCACCATTCCCCCAGGGAGAGCTGAATGGCTTCCGGAAGACCTTTCTCGAGGTTAACCTCAACACAAATACGAGCACAGGTAAATTGGTCCCCTTTCGGCTCCACACTGTCTGGGAACCGCCCAAGCTTATTTCCAATGTCCTCCAGAGATCCTTTCCCCCAGATATGTAAGGGAAGATGAGGCAACCTAACCCAAACAGGGGCTGTGGTGATCTCAGCTCCGGGATTGAAATCAAGAGTCCAGGGGGCTAAGAACAGCCCCCTCGACCC
The DNA here is from genome assembly GCA_001517045.1 of Pseudotsuga menziesii. Classification (NCBI taxonomy): domain Eukaryota; kingdom Viridiplantae; phylum Streptophyta; class Pinopsida; order Pinales; family Pinaceae; genus Pseudotsuga; species Pseudotsuga menziesii. The sequence continues at coordinate 9,529 of LPNX011106698.1, read as the reverse complement.
CATGAAATAGGGTCCAGATCTGAAAACTAGATCACGGTCCTCTTTCCTCGAGAAGCTGAAGATAAAAAAACCCCTGCCTACTGCACACAGAGAAACAATTCCATGCATCAGCGGCTTCCAACGGTCTTCCATCCATGCCTCCACCGTTTTGGGGCTAGGCCATAACCCCGTAAACTTTCCAATGAGGGCGTTTTCTGCTAGAAGGAGGGCAAGATTGCAAGGCTCCTCTGGAGATAGCTCCAGAGAAGGGATCTCCTCCATCTTCTTAACAAACTTAGACGAGAGAGAAGGCTTGGCTTTAGGTCCTCCCGAACGTACTAATGTTTTGAAAGCTTCCAAAGGATCTTCTCCCATCTCATTAATCGGATCTGGGGCCATCGTAGCAAGGCGGCGACCACCAGAAGACAGGAGCCAAAAGAATGCTATGAAAAATTGCCGATCCGTAGCCCTGTATGCAAAGAAGAAACTCAGCAAACCCTGATCGGCTGCTACAGATGAAGACGCGCCCCTGCAATCAAAACCAGAGCAAGGACGGCTAGGGTTTAGGCTGCGGCCAAGTTAACCTTTGAATACTTTTCGACTGTAAATAAATCCGTAAAGCCTCGGACTGCATGTAATTAATGATGAGCCAAGTAAAGCATTGATGTTTTTCATTTACCAAATGTATTTTGTTTCATATAATGATGAATTTTGATACAAATCTAGTGTTAGGATGACTGAAACTAACACCAGGTAGTTCGGGTAATTAGTTGACGTTTCCAATTGATCCTATATAATATTTTTTGCTTATGTCATCGTTGTTTTGTCTTGCTTCGATAACATGTGTAAATAAGATGGCATATCGTAGAAAATAAGGAAATTTATAATTTATACCATTTCTTTTCTATTTCCCATCGGTAAAGTTTTTATGTTGCTTTAGAATTGAAAAACATATGGTATTTTCATAATAAAGAAGTATGGGTTAGATATGATGTATCGGTTAAATGTAAGATATTAAATTTGAGGATGTGATATAAAAAAAATTCATATGTTAGATGTGATATGTTTGTCATATGTATGATATGAGTATTATGGGTATTATATGAATGTTAATTATGATGGAAAAGTTACTTTTGATGTGATGAATAACTTGGACGTTATATGTTAGTTATGAAGTGGATATAAAGTGTGAATTAACTATATATATATATATATAAAATTAAATATAAATACATTTTATGGATTAAGAATTATTATAAAGAAAAAGGTAAATTGTTTTATTAAAATGAATGTTATATGTCATGATGCGGATATTGTGAAATGCGTCTATTAATTAGAAATTGAAGGTTATATTTCATGGTGTGCATATCAAATCCGTTAGTTAAAAGTGAATATAGTATATCTTGAGAAAATAATTCAATTGATGATTTGGTATTTTACGGTTGGTAGGTTTATGAAAGTATATGTATACATAAGCTTTTGAGTTTTGCATTATACGTGTTATGGGTTTAGTACGGTAAGTATAGCTTTTGAAGGAATGGAAAAGTTATACTTTTAAATGTTGTGTTAGTAGAGTTTAAGTTAAGTTGTTATGGCTATTGAGCAATTTAGTGGCGGGGTATATGATAGATGGTTACCTATATTTTTATTTCAATAATTTGTATTTATTTGGTTATAGTGTTTACTTATACTTTTGGCGTATTTTCATTTACAGTTAGAAAAATGGAAAAGTCGTTAGCAAAAAAATAAAATCTCCTTTCAACACACAATCTAGTGTGATATTTTGATTATTTTAGATGATGAGTATTATGCGTTATTTTATGAATATGGTTTCTGGGTACGTTACAATCATGGACTCACGACACTTGTAAAGAACACTCATGTCATGCAAATACAAATAATGGCATGTAGCTAGTATCACAAACTGTGCATAAATCAATTTATGCATTGTTATAGAGAGGTTTCATTGGGCACACGATATGGAGAAACAATGGTTATTACTAAAATTAAAAAAAACAATTGTTGCCTCAAGAATAGCCTTCAATTTGATAGGTGGCATGATTGTGATGTAATCTCCCTCCGTCCTTCCAAACATTTGTGGTTTCTCACAACATTTGTCCTCAACGCTACCAAAATACATATAAAAATTACTTGTCTTTACATCCTCTTCTCTTTAAATCCTCCTCTCATGGTCATAACTAAGGATGATTATGCATGCACGTCCTCACCTTATAATACAAATTGGGTCAAGGCGCAAAGACAACCATAAAATATTAAATGTGTCAAGACGCAAAGAGTAAGAGACAACTATAAGTAAGTCTTGTATTAAATTTACCATATAAGTTTTTGATTAACACTATGAACTGAGATTTGACACATTGGATTCTTGTGATCTTCTTATCAGTCATTACCAATGTGATTGCAAGGCATTTTTTGAAGGTGAAGTCCATAATTTTAGGTCTTCTTCCTCATTATCATGCCTTTTGGAAAGACAATAAAGAGGGTAGTGGCCTGCATCAGCATGGAAAACGATTTCGACATAGAGGTTATACACATTAATTATTTACATTAAATAACTTTTATTCCTACCCATGACTGTCGATTCACTTAATCGTGGAATCGTACAAAACACAACAAATTTTAGAGCCACAAGCCCTTAATTACTCACACCTAGAACTTTCTCAAATCTAGCCATTAATAAACTTCTTTTGGTATTTTGGTTCAATTTAAAAGACAAAGTTTTGAGACATGCAAAGTTCCAATGGTTCAATTGACTTAGGCCCCTCCATCACATACATGTATGATTTCATGACAAGTGTTGAACAAAAATATTTGATGCCCCAAGCCCGGTTATGCTAGCTTTCCTAACATGCTTAGTATGTAGGAATTTTTTTTAATGTTTTCTGAGTTGTGTATTATTTTTTCTTAGGTGCCCAATCCTTATCCTTCTTACATCTCTCAAGCTTGGATTGCACGTGGATGCCCCAATATGGTTATGACATAGTCTAAGTAGTTTTTTTTGTATAATGAAGTGTGCTCCAACTTGAAAAAATACAATAGAATAGTTGTTATGTTACTGAAGTGTAAAATTAATGATACACATATGACAACTTAATGTGTGCAAAATAAGTTTCATTGAAAATATATCATTTTTTATGTAGATACTAAGGGGTGCTTAATTGTTTAAAATTTGAAAAAACAATATTCGTTTTTTTACATTCTTTTGGTGAAAGGGTTTAATTAATTTATACTTGTCAATTGAAGTAGAATTATTTATATTGCCCTTCATCTGTGAAGGGCTAATCTCAATCACATTTTTTCAGGTATTTCTTGTTTTTGGGGTAGCGGGGTCCGTCAAAAGTATGTCGAGTGAGTACTCGTTGGATGCGGAATTTAATTTCGCATCTAGGGAGTTCTCTCGATCGAAATTTGAGTAAAATCACAGGGAGATATGTCGAAAATGCGAACAAAAAGGTAGTTTTTTCTTTTCTTCCTCCAAAATTAATAAATATTATTTTATTAGTTTAACTATTATTTCATAATTTTTCTTAGGAGGCCTATTTTGAGTTGAAATTTCCTCTAATGGGAACACATTTAAGATAGACACAATATTTACTTTGAAAACCCAAAATTGAGAAAACCCACCATAATAGATCTATTATCTCCCTTGAGCTAAACTGGTCAAGCTGTGCCAAGTGAGCTAGACACCACTCACCTAGATGCCACTTTACAATGGAGCCTCCTCAAGTCTTATAAAGACTTCCTTACATGAGATACCATGTGACAATACTATGGACCATCAA
>LPNX011106681.1:85093-125863 GCA_001517045.1 Pseudotsuga menziesii | reverse complement strand
AACTCAAGTTACATAGAATGTCAGAATGAAGGGATCCTACTAACCCCTCTGATGCTTGCATATCTCACGATCTCAAAGATATGGACATATCTGGCAACCTAGATGATGATGAAACAGCAATATGAATGATACTAACAGGATTCAGTTAATCTATAACTAAAATTACTAAAATTCCCCCTTCTTGCATGTTACAAGAAATGCTGAATTAAAAGTACAACTTGGATTCTTCGTTTCATCTCCATGGCAGAGTTTGAAGATATGGTAGTGTGGAATAATGATCAACCACCACCACAGGCTATTTGGATTGGTGAAAGCTAGGCACGTTTACAAAGTTCATAAGGGTTTTACTTTCGTAAGAAGTAGCCCATAACCTGTCCACAAGCGACCTTCTAAAGGTTACAAGTAGCAGTCCAACCTCCTGTTAGATGGTAGGCAGGAATTTATTTTTTTTTAAACCATGCATCGTTTTTTAATAAATGGAGGTGAATGGTAGGATACAGTATTAATGAAGCATATGAATTAAAAAACTGATGATCCAAAAGAAAATGTTATCTGAAACCACTTATGTTTTGAAGCCAGAAGCAAATTTAGTACAAAAAAGGTTGTTATCTGATTTTCTGGTTGCAAGATCAAAGAACCATCAAGCACACCCATGACTCAGATATAGCTTTGCAGTTTCTTCTAAATATCATCAAATTTATAATGTAATATAGGGTTTATGCCTCAATATGGCCGAGCCAGGTATAGATACCAAAACATGCCAGAACACAGATTGAAAAATAGGTTAAAAATTGCTTGCATTGTTGAGTACAATATTTTTTTCGTCAAGGGTATCTGAGACACCCGAGCTAGGCATAGATACCAAAACATTCCAGAACACAGATTGAGAAATAGGTTAAAAATTGCTTGCATTGTTGAGTACAATATTTTTTTCATCAAGGGTATCTGAGACACCTGGTTACAGTAGTATTTTTTTGGATTACAGATACCCAGTAAGGTTTAGATTAGAGCAGACGTAATGCTATGCTTTCCTAAAGCCAAAAAAGCTGAACTTCTCATCAAAAGAATGGACGACCTTCATTCATCATGCTGCTGCGACAGTCTCTGTCCGTGCTTGAAAGTTTCCTTTGTTTGAATTATCATGGTGATTGGAAGACGAGACCTGAGCTCCTTTCTTCAGGCCAGTGATGCCTGCAGTGTTTTTCTCTTTGCGTTCATCCATGGATATCTGCTGTTCCCGGCATTCCACGCTGCAAAATGCAGTGTCACCTCTGCACAAAAGGGGGAAAATATCAAATATTTATCAGATCATATCAAGCCAGATTGAATTAAACAAAACCCAGATCATCGATCAATCAGGTTGAATTAAACAAAGCCCAGATCATCATCAATCAATTAATTTACCTGTACATGTAGATGTCCGGGCCATTGCTCAGACGGCATTTACATAGACTGCAAGCGTCCAGGAAATGGGCAGGCTCTATGGGCTTATTAGAAAAACTGTAACTACTTATAATTCTAGGCCCCATATGAAAAACAGGGGAATCTGGGATTTGTTCGGATTCGATGGCGAAATCTGCAGATCCCAGCTGTGACCACGCTGTGACATGCTTCTAGTGCGATTCATGAGTGGAGGCCGAGGATGCTTTCCTAGCATTCTCTTCCCCCCTATATTCTTCTCTTCTCTCGAGTCTTCCAGATCGCGCCAGGAGTTCAAATCTGATAAAGCTGAAGATGTATAAATATCCGAAACCCCCAAATGGACAGGCATATGCAGGAGCAGAAGGACAAAATGTGCAGTTTTGCAGAGAAGGGCGCGGGTAGAAATTTGGAATAAAATAACCCTAAACATATTGGATATTTATATACTTAAAAAAAAACCCTTATTACCTCTAATATACCACCAATATATTGACTTTAAATTTTTTAATTTTTAACCACCCCAATATGAACGGACGTGATATCATATTGGTCCCTAGGTGACGCCCCCGTGAAGAACAAGGAGAAGACCAAATGCACCTACTTCCACAAGGTATGGAATACAACAACTGAATGCATTAAGAAAACCATAGATATGATGGTGCAGCTATTGGAGAAGAAAAGCATCCCAGTCCCAAAGGGCATAAGGAAAAAGGATGGAAGTTCAAGCTCAAAGAACAAAGAGAGGTTCCATGCTTTGGTTGCTAGCTCTTCAAATTATTCATCCTTCATCATTGATTCAGGAGCATAAAGGAATATGGCCTATGTCAAAGATTTATTCACATCCACATATTCAGACAGTGGCCCAACTCTTTGAATGGGTGATGATTCAGAGATCCAAGCCAATGGGATTGACTAGATCAATCTAGAAGATGGGTATTTCAATAATGTAATATTTGTACCAGACTTGGCTGTGAACCTACTGTCATTGTACCAAATGAAACACACCGATGAATCTAAGAGAGTAACATTTACTCCATAAACAATGGATATATCTGAAATCTCTACCAACAAGGTGGTGGCATTGGTTTTTTCTTATCATCAAGAAAGGATGTACAAATTATCCCATTTCCTTCCCTACTCCATAGGGAAAGTGCTCATGTCTCATGCCAATGAAACCAACAAGTTGTGGCATGAGATATTTGGTCATATGAACAACACATAGGTCTAGGAATTGAGGAAAGAAGTAATGGTGGAAGGGATTCCTCCTATCAAGTCCTCCAATGGTGCTTCATTGGTTGTGTGGTGGGAAAACATCTAGAGTGCATCTATGAGAAAGGGAAAGAAAGGAGAGCTACTCAAGTTCTTGGATTGGTGCATTCATATCTTATTGTACCACTCCCTACACCTTCATATGGAGGATCAAGGTATTTTTGACCTTCATAGATGATTTCTCAAGTTTTTACTGAATTTAATTTCTCAAACTCAAATATTAAGTATTTGAGACACTCAAAATTTGGAAATCCTTGGTTGAGAATCAGTGTGAGAACAAGATCAAATTCCTTCATACTGATAATGCTAAAGAGTATGTGAAAAAAAATTTCAGCACCTCTGTGAATAATGTGGCATCCAAATGAAGCATTTGGTCCTGTACACACCACAACAAAATGGTGTGGCAGAGAGGAAGAACACGACACTCAAGGAGATGGAAACATGTATGATTGAAGCTAAGGATTTGAGTCCTAAGCTATGGGATGAAGAAATTAATTTTTCTGCATAAATTCAAAACAATTCTCTTCACAAATTATTAGATGGAAAAACACCATGCGAGTCTTGGTTTGGTCACAAGCCAAATATTTCAAATTTCAGGATTTTTGGCTCAAGGGCTTGGGATAGAATTCCTCCATAAAAGAGAAAATATTTGGATCCACAGAGAAAGGAGTGCATCATAGTGGGATATGGTTAATATAAAAATTGATATAGGCTCTTTGATACTTCAACTCAAAATACTTTCATAGCAAGAAGTGTGCATTTCGAAGAAGAGGTCATTCTGGATCTTGAAATAGTACTGGGGGAATGCTCATCCCCTCCACCACAAGATGATGTAAGTGATGAATATTTTTATAATATTTATGATTCTGATATTGATGAAGATGATTATGATGCTCATGTCTCTCCTATTTGGCCCAAATGGGCTGATAAAACCATAGAATCTCCTGGGGATTTAGCTAGCAATCAACTAGATCCTAGGAAGACTAGATCACAATTTCACATTGCTTCCTTTGCAAGTGAAATTGTTATTGATGAGAATTGCTTCATGATGGTTGGATATGATCCAAAATCATATCAAGAATCATCTCATGACCCAATATGGAAAAAAACCATGCAAGAAGAGTCCAACTCTCTAAAGGAAAGTGAGACTTGGGAATTGGTTCTTTTGCTTCCCAATAGGAAGATAATGCAATGAAAATGGGTCTATAGGACCAAAGTTGATGCTGATGGGTATGATATAAAATATAATTCCATATTTTTTTCCAAATTGTTCTCTCAATTCCAAGGAGTGGACCATACAGAGACATTTGCACTGGTTGCAAACATGGACTCTATCAGGCTAGTTTTACCATTGCTGCAAGAAACCGCTGGGAGGTTCACCACATGGATGTCAAAAGTGAATTTATCCATGGTGAGATACAGGAAGAGATATATATGCAGAAACCTAAATTTTTCCAGGACGATCCTTCTCTTGTATGCAGGTTAAATAAGTCACTTTATGGCCTCAACCAAGCCCCAAGGGCTTGGTATGCCACGATCGACAATTTCTTCTATCACTTGTCTTTGAGAGATGAAAATATGATCCTAATGTTTATTTCCATAATTTTGGTGATGTATTGCAGGTCATTGTACTATATGTTGATGATATTTTTATTATAGGTAGCTGCATCAAATAAATTGGGTCAATTAAGGCCTCATTGCATGGTGAATTTTCAATGACTGATCTTGGATTGTTGAAGCAATTTCTTAGTTTGTAAATTGAGAAATATGAAAGAGGAGTTGAGGTCAGCCAAAAATATTATGCTTAAGACCTGTTATTTAAGCTTAATGTGGCTGAATGTAAGGCAGCCAAGTCCCCATTCATTTCTGGTATCAAACTAGGTGAAGTTGGTGACTCTCCATTTGACAACTCCTTGTATCGACAACTAGTTGGGAGTTTGCTGTATCTTACTCATTATTGACCTGATTTAGCATATTATATGGGTGTTATGTGTGTGTGTGTGTGTGTGTGTGTGTGCAGAAGCCTCATGAGATCCATTAGAAGGAATCCAAGAGGATCCTTCACTATGTGCAAGGAACTAGACACTATAGGGTGCACTATGTTACTAGTTATCTACTAGAACTAGTTGGATTTACTTATTTTGATTGGGTTGGTGAACACATGGAAAGAAAATACACTTTAGGTTATGTATTCATGCTAGCAAAGGGTCCCATATGATGTTCAAGCAAGAAATAACACACCATCTCCCTTTCTTCAACTGAGGCGGAGTACGAAGCAGCAATGACGGTAGCTACACAATGTGTGTGGTTGCAAGGTATTCTTTGGGAACTTGGAGTTGCATTTGATTCACCCACAGTCATTTGGTGTGATAATCAAAGTGAGATTAATATATACACAGATCCAGTGCAGATATAGATGACCAAACACATTGAGATACACATGCACTACATCTAGAGCCTGGTGCATGATCAGGTGATAGCATTGCAGTATTGCCCATCTGCATAGCAAAATGCTAACATTTTCACCAAGTGCTTCATAAAAAAGACCTTCACCTATCTGAGATATATTCTTGGAGTGGGTGATGCATGGTGTTGGATACCATTCAATTTCGTATTTTTCGCTCCATGTCCATTTTTTAGGGGAGGTTTTGTTCCCATGTGGTTTTCCTCCTTACCTTGTTTCTATGGACAAATAAAATTTTATGTTATATGAGGTGGCTTGAGCCTTTTTTGTCGAGGCCTCCATGATATTTTTGGTTAAGAAGTAATAAGGAAGTCTTAAGGGGGGGTGTTAGAATGATAATCCAACTTAGTACCTTATTCATAGACCTTATACACATTTATTTTCTTATATACAGTATTTCCTATGGTTTAGACTTAGGGAAATTGAAAATTATGACAGTCGAGGCACTCCTAGTTGATCGTTCTGCACAGTTGATGCGCTCTAGGTTGATCATTTAAATGCCTAGGAGATGACATTGATTTGGACTGTTTTGGGCAATTATTGCTCTCCTAGAGCCACTCCCACTCACTCATGTGCTCACACATGCCTTCCACACGTCCACACATGTTTCAGCATGTTTCAACATGCCTCACCCATGTTCATACATGCATTTGTGATAGTTTTGGATGAGTTGGAGGCTCATTGGTCCACCTAGGGGGGTTGAGGGTCAAATCTACTGATGACACTTGTATGATTCCACATGTCCTCCAAGGCCTCATGAGTTTCCCCTATTGTACTATATATCAGTTCCATACATAGTTACATGTTGTACAGTGTTAATAATATCCATTATTGACTTCGTGTATGTAAATTTCAATCTTTCAACTATTTTGTGCATGTTTTGTGAACCACAACGAATTGTGAGAGTTTATTTGGATCCTAGATCCATGTTTGTTTCAATTTTCACACCAAGACTAAAAACATAAACTAAAATAGGCTTCCAATGATCAAGTTTGGTGGCCCAATTTGAATTAGTGAAAGTAACCAACAAAGGATCCCCCCCTGAATTGTAATGAATCCCAAACTAAATCATACCTCTGGCACACTTAAATATCCTTTTTGATGATTTCTAATGGTTTTCACAGGGTGTTTTAATATATAAGGAAACAATAACAACATAAAATGAATCATGAAGACAAGTATTAGTTAAGTATAAGAGACTATTGACTAGTTGGAAATACAAGATAACATATACTTCGGGTGAATTACAACTAGAAGAAATATTGACTCTAGACTAGAAGGGAGATGAAGTCGATTTGCAATATTCCATGAGAAATCAATGAAGAAGGTCGCAAGCATACTTATACTGAGAAATAAAAATTACTTCTTTGGTTTGCATCATTTGGGTTCCAAGAAAATAATGCAAATGTCTTAAGTTTGTCATTTCAAATTCCTAAAAATGTATGGACGATACTACAATAAAAAAGTTATCAACATAAAAATAAAGGATAGTGATATGGTTTCTTACTTTCTTGGTATAGACATTGTGGTAAAAATGGCATCTAGAAAAAATAGTGTTGAGGAGAAAGATATCCATTTTTGCATACCACACTCAAGGGGCTTTCTTAAGACCATATAGAGATTTCTTAAGGTAACAAACAAGGATAGAGTCAGTTTGAACATAGATAGGAGGTTTTTTCATGTAAGTGTATTCTTGCAAATCACCATGTAAGAAGGAAAACTTGACATCCATTTGATGGACCTTGTATTTATGTGAATCAACAAGCGAAAGACATTATAAAGAATATGGAGTTCATTTTGTAGATAGGGGAAAAGGTTTCATTGTAGTCGATTCCTTCAACTTAGGGAAATACTTTGGAAATTAACATTTCCTTAAGTGAATTAACATTTCCATATGATGTATACTTAGTTATATATACCCATTTACATCTAACATGTTTTCTTCATTTCAGAAGAGGTACAAGATCCCAAGTATCGTTCGTCATTAAGGAACAATATTCTTTAAATATAGCTAGATCCCAATATGGATGGGATGAAGCTTATGTAAATGTCTCAAGATCATGATTCTCTTAAACTTGGGAAAAAAGAGAAGAGGCACATTGTAACCATGAAAATGTTTGGCACCAATATCTGAGATCACCAACAACATCACAAGTTGCTTTGCATGTTGTATGGACTCATCAAGGAAGTGGTTGTGCCAATGGAACTAGAGGAAAATGAGTATACAAATCTATTTTCATCCTCATTGTCATTAATTATAAGATGAATATGTAGTAGCAACACTCTCATGAAGTTGAAATTAAAATGTTGCACAAGCATCGAACATGGTACAAACATCGAATATGTATCACATGCCATAGATGGCACTGACACTGAATTAAGATTTCATATCAAAATATTTTCATCAAAATTAAAATATCTTCTAATAATTATATCATTGGAAAGTGGTTGAATAATTATATGACATTTTACCTCTTCAAAATATCTAAAAAATAGGTGCATTTCACTCTTATGTTACAATGCTTTATGTTTTTCATCAGCAATATGATCCCATGCTTCACTACCAAATGCATGGAAATGGATGACATCTAGTTTAATTTTACACCATGCTTCTTCTAGTGTTATATCTTTTAAATCATTTGTGGGAGTTTGATTTGTTAGAGTTTTCACTTTGATTCAATTTAAATGGGATATTTGACTGAAAAATAACAAGCACATAAAAGCACAATAGACACAATAATTTTCCTTAGGGAAACCATAAATGATAAAACCCCGCAACTTCCTCGTAGATAGATTTGTCACTAATACAATATCAAAAAATGGAAAAAAAATGGAAGTCTTCCTGATCTCTCTCTCTTTCTCCTCTAGAGAACTGGTCTTCTCTCTCTTACTCATGCAAACTTAAGATATTTATTGTGAGAATAAATGGAGGGAACTTCCCTATTTATACCCTTCAATTGATGGGCCTTAAACATAACCTAACATGGCCGATTTTCCTATTAGAAGATTCAAAATACATTTTACATTGTTTCTTCTGGGTATTATTTCCTTGAATTACAAGGGAGGTTTTAGTTCAATGACCTTGCATGACCAAACATAATAATGACATCCTTAAGTGGAGCAAAAACATCTCCAACGAAGGTACACTAAAATACAATAATAAATTAAATAGAATATCTTTCGAAGTTACATTTACAACAATACTCCCTCTTAACTAAGAAGGTATTGTCTCACCACAGTCATCAACACTCTTTACACGTCATCATCGTTGGATCATTATCGTCTTTGATGTCATAATCCTCATTTTTTTTATAATTGATTAGTGACGTATCTTGAATCTATCTGTCATAAGAAGTTCTACGGAGCCAAAAAAATTTCATTTTCAATGTAATCCTAGATCACATCTAGGTATTCATCATATCCATGAGAAATCCATCACGTAGGTACAACCAAAGACCACACATTACATTTCCACAACATGTGCATGTGTCTCCTACCTTTATCTCATCATATTTAGATCATCTCGTTATCAGACATAAAGAGCATCCCAGATGCACACCTCATGTCTGACACACCATTTGTGTCTCCTACCTAGTGGGTACAACCCAGGATCACCCTAGGCACATTAAGTCTCTCAACAATCATCCTATATTTAGGAGCATGGGAGCATATCCAGGATCACTATAGGTGCATTATGTCCCAAGGACCACCTGCACCTTCCACCATGAAATAACCATCCCAGGCACACATAAATTGTCTTTGTGATTGGTGGACCTCTCATCGTCTCGACAATGGAAGTACATACAAGATATCCTGAGGTGCATTATGTCCCAAGTACCACCTATGTCTTCCACCATGTGAGAACCATACCTAGTGCATATACGTATTTGAATCTCATCGCTCCCTCTTTCTAGGGACCTCGAACTTGATGGCACCTTTCCTCTCTTTGAAGTATTTAAACTTCACTCTAGCTAATGGCTTCGTCAACACATTGGCTATATACTCATCAATCACCACATAGTAGATATTAAATTCTCCTTTATGTACCATATATCATATATAGTGATACTTGATCTCAATATGCTTCAACTTTTCATGGAACATCGGGTTCTCTGAGAACTTCACGCAACTCTAGTTGTTGCAAAAGATACAAGTAGCCTCTAACTCGAGATCAAACAAATACGATAGTAGCTTCTAAATCCATATTGCCTCACAACTAGCTGACAAGACTGCAACATACTCTTCTTTGGTTGTACTCAACACCACACATGATTTATTCCTACTAAACCAAGATATCCGATACAGGATCCCAAACTGAAGCAACATCCCACAGTTCTCTTCCTATATATGGCACTGCCTACCCATTCTAAATAAGCATAACCATGTAGGTTAATATTCTGATTCACTTCATACTTAAGCCCATACTCAATTGTACCCTTCAGGTACCTCAACATATGCTTTGTGTTGGAATATATTAAACCCACTCATAACTTAGGATAAAATAATTAATCATTATTTGATCAATTATTCACCCACTAGCTTAATTAGTTGGCATCCACTTGCACATTAAAGTCAATACATGCAATATATATCCGAGGAAAAATTTATTTCTGATTTTGGGTGGACCTTGACCACTTTTTCGCTATCCAAAATTAGTATACAACACTTTACAGTAGATTATACTTTATTCAGCTTTTCCAGCTTTTCTGTGGATAAGGTAAAGCTAAACAACTAGGAAACATGGTACCTTTGTTGCTAGCCCATCCTTCATGAATTTCTCTTGATTTTACAGGATTATCTTGCTTTTCCATCTCCCTTGACAAATCACTCATGTTTTTTCCAATTTGTGAATTCCTTGATAGATTTGGGAAGTGCTTTAGCCACCTACGGGGGTTTTCTATATTTTGGTAAGTCAACCTTTTTGAGTTTTATGAGTTGTCTCCATACAACTCAATTTTCCTATGAGGGATGTACTATTTATGTACACTATTATTCATCATTATTCAATGAAATGATACACACCAATCTTCATCTCTTCATTCAAGTGATTTAGTCTCTTTTCTTCTCTCTAGTTTTCCTGTGTATGCTTGTGAGAATTCTTAGTAGCAAGATCTATTTCCTGTGCTTCTTCTTAGCATCATTTCTCATAGAATTGATCTGTTATTTCTACATGGTATCAGAGCAGCAAGTTTTATCAAGTTCTACAGAGTTGAGGAGCGCATCCAATCTCCTATCCCTCTCTAAAGAAGAGCTTATCTAGCTTACAAGATTTTCTCCTAGTTTTGTTTTGCAGGTTGCAGAGAGCTTCTTCTTGAGCACATAAATTCAGAAATATGGATTCTCCTTCATCAATAATTCTTACTCTCTTCAACTACCATGAGTGGAAATCCAAAATTTCCACTCTATTGTGCAGTAAGGGATTATATAGAGTTACTCTAGCTTTGGAGAATGAGCCCAATGTTGTGATTGAGAAAGCTAAGTGGCATAATAGGTTGGATGAATCCTATTTATTTATTTTCCTCTACATTTATCCTAATCTACTCTTTCATCTATAGTGTTTGGCCACTCCAAACCAAGTATGGGATCAATTGGAGTCTCTTTTTAGAGTTCAATATGAGCTAAGAGCGCATTAATTGGAGAATGAGTTATTCTCACTGAGTCCAAGCAATTTCGAATATATTGAGGTTTTCTTCACCAAGTTCAAGTCACTTGTTCTAACTCTCAAGCAATGTGGGATTGAGAAATAAGATTATCAATTAATCATTTCCATTCTTTCTAAATTGGGTCCTCATTACTCAGTTTTTGTGTCTACTTTTCATGCTACTAGGCTTGTTGTTTCTAAGTGGGAAATTTCGTCTTTAAATTCTTTTCTTGATTCACTAACAAAGGAGAAAGATAAATTGGTCCATATGGGTTTCCTTAATTTTTCCAAGCGTAGCGATCATGCTCTCTTGTTTCAAGGAAACACAAATTTCAAATCAAAATAGAAGCAAATTGTGAAGAAGCCAAAGTCACAAATTGAAGATGATAGTTCGAAGCCTACTGATGAAGATTCAGTAAAGACGGGTAAGAAGAAAGGGAGCACATACAAGTGTTATTAATGTAGAAAGGATTTTCATTCAGAGAATAATTGTTTCAATAATAATATGGACATCATGTCTCAGCTTCTTGAGAAACACAAGATCAAAGTTCCAGATGAACTAGAAAATCCTGTTGATTCCTCAGAACAATGTCATAGTGCGCACTTACAAGGTGATATAACTTATGATTTGAGTGCCATAGTTCTATACTTTTATCATGTATCTTATAGATATTTATTATCTTATATATCATAATCAGAAATATCATATCCTTTCTTTGATAATCCTCCTCTCAGTCTACTAGATTCATCTCCCAAAAATTGTGATTTTTCACTAGATATTGACTTGTCTTTGAGAAACTCTTCCTCACAAGATTATATATATGATTTAGAATATTGTTTTCAGTAGGATATGAATGTCATGAAACATATCATACCACCATAAATACCATCTACCATACCTCTGAATAATCCTAAGGCTATACAAATCCCAAGTTCACTAGTTGATTCCTCATTGGTCTCTTATGCAATGTTACTTATCTTACATGGTTTGAAGTCTTGTCTATATTTCAGTGGTTGTTTATCCATGAAATTATTAATATTTGGAATGATATTAAATATTTTTAGATCTATTCTAAACAATTATGGTTCTGTCTATCAATCATTCATATTTTTACACCTATCAGTTTTCCCCAGTTTCTCATAGTATTCCTAGTCTAGCCCCATATCCTCATGGAGCCACTGAAGCATTTGTATTTTATGTTCCATATGCTAATGTTTATGATCTATCATAATTTTATCAGCCTCATATCATATCTGTAAAGGTGCTACATCATATTGGAATATTGACATGTGATTCACATCATAATTTTGCAGCTATTCAGCGAATTGGGTGTGAAATAAATTGTCTTAATTCTTGTACTCTTTGGGAAGGACTATGCACATATCTATTTTCCATTTCATATTATGTTTTAATATCATATTTTGACAGAATAAATAAGCATTCAGATAATTCTCCTACTTCATCAGTTGATGAGAAACAAGGAGTCTCTCCTCTTCTTTCTTGCAGGTTCGACACTCTAGCGCATGATCATGGAGTTCATGATTTCTTCAATAAGTATTCCATCCATAAGTAGTTAATTCAGCTCATTCAAGTGAATATAAATATATGTTGAAGACATATTATTTCAAATTTTGGTCCTTGTCCTTTCTTGAGGGAGGATTTTTCCCATGTGATTTTGCCTCTCTCCTCACTTTTCTGGACATGAATAATTGTTAAAGGGTGACCATAGCCTTGTTGTTGGGCCCTATATGAATCTATATTTTTTTGCATACCATCATAAATTCATACTTATAGGGGGGTTTTGGAATATATTAAAACCACTCATAACCTAGGATAAAATAATTAACATTATTTGATTAATTATTCACCCACTAGATTAATTAGTTGGCATCCACTTGCACCTAAAAGTCAATACATGCAATATATATCCCAAGAATGATTTATTTTGTATTCTTTGTTGATATTGACCACTTTTTGGCCATCCATAATTAGTATACAACACTTTACAACATACTCTGCTTTATTCAGCTTTTCCAACTTTTCTGTGGATAAGGTAAAGCTAGTCAACTAGGAAATTGGGTCCCTTTGTTTCCAACCCATCCTTCATAAATTTCTCTCCATTTTATAGGATTAGAATTTTTGTTCATCTCCCTTAACAAATCACTTATTATTTTTCCAATTTGTAAGGTCCTTGATAGATTTGGGAAGTGCTTCATCCACCTATGGGGATTTGTTATATTTTGGTAAGTTAGCCTTTTTGAGCTTTATGAGTTGTCTCCATACAACTAGATTTTTCTATGAGGGATGTAATATTTATGTACACTATTATTAATTATTATTAAATGAAAGGATACACACCAATAGTCATCTCTTCATTCATGTGATTCAACCTCTTTTCGTCTCTCTAGTTTTCATGTGTATGCTTGTGAGAATTTTTAGTAGCATGATCCATTTCCTGTGCTTATTTTTAGCATAATTTATCATAGAATTGATCTATTATTTCTACACTTTGCATAAATCAATTGAACATGTCTCAGATCCATCAGGAACTAGCTCAGGGTGTTCTCAACAAATCATATGTTTGGCCTCGTGTTCCCTAGGTACATCAACAAGCCAATCATCTGTCGACACATTGTGGAATAAATATCTTCGATGAAGAATCACATAGTAGATTCAAGTTTTATTCCATTAGTGTGGAAATTTCCTTGCACTCCATCATTCTGAACCTTTTCAGAATCTCCACTACATACTTTCTTTGACCAAGGAATATCTCATTCGCACTCTACCACACCTCACGCTTAAGAAGTAATTCATCATCCTTAGGTCCTTCATATCAAACTCTTTGGCAAGCATTCTCTTTACATCTATAATTATATCATCCACACTATCAACATCAAGTCATATACATATAGTATAAGTATCACCAGTATTCCACCTTCAACCTTGAAGTAAAGGTTGGAATCTTCTTTACTCTTAGTAAATCCTAAGCTTGAAGTAAGGACTTCTTTACTTTAACGTGAAGAATCATCTCTTTATTATTTGGTTCTCTTTTTTGTTGGTTCATCATCTTCAACGGTGTGAGCATGTTGTCTTTTATTGTTAGTATTCTTGGTGGAGGAACCTTTGCTTCTTGGAAAAATCCTAGAGTAGTGTCCCTTCTCATCACATGTGTAAAATATAACACCATATAGATATATTCTAGGTCTCCTTTGTGTTCTGAGATGGTGGTCCTCCCTCTTGTTGTGATTTCTTCTAGTGTAAACTATGAGAGCTTGATCATCAGTTTCTCCCATTTTTTCTTCTCTTGTTATTAGTTGATCTTATTCTTAAGCACATTCTTCCCATAGTCTATTTAAAGTGATCAAATTCTTCCTTGAACATAGTCTTGAATTAATGAGTCCCATGATCTTGGGATACCATTCAAGGTGGTCATAAAAAATCTCCTTATTATACTTTTTCTTCAAATACTTCAAGTTGTTCCTTCATTTGAGAAATCCTTGTGAAGTAGGATTGTATGGTATATGAGTATAGGATCTTCAAGTTCTTGATCTGGATCCTTAATGTCATATTTTGATTGGTGTTCTTTCCTTCGAATAACTTTGCCAAAGCATCAAGCATCTCCTTGGGTGTATCCAAATATGACACACAAGGAATTAGATCATCTTTAATGGAATCTACAATAATTCTCTTGGCCTTAACCAATTTCTCCGCGTGGATATCCTTTGCTTCACCTCCCTCTGGTGCTAGAACTTCCTCACTAATATATTTGACCAGAACATTTTATTCAAGAATAAGAGAGATCCTATACTGCCATGGTCAAAAGTTGTCAGTTCCCTCAATATAATCCTCAATATTGGTGTCATGAATCATTTTGAAATGATAACCTCAAATGAAAATAGTAGAGGTTTTAGGTCTTACCGATTTGAGATGCCTAACCTAGTTCTGGAGTTGGTTGGCCTAGGTTTTGTCAAAGAAACCCTAATTTTCCAAAGTAGGAGTTTTAAACTTCTAACTGGACATGAAGATGTGCCTCTTCAAGGAGAGTTGTCCAATGTACTACTTTTTCCAAATTGATGGAGAAAAACCCCAAAATCTTAATACCCTAGTTTTATCCCTACACTAGTCTCTAGGTCAAAAATGAAAATTATTCAAACTTGATTTTACTCCCTCCTAGGGTGAGTTGTCCTAGCTCTCCTTTTCTCATGATCTGTGGAGAGGAGACCTTCAACTAGGAAGTCCTAGTTTCCTGTTGTTGCGTGATGCTTTCTTTTCAGGTTAGCTCTGATACCATGTTAGAGTTTTCACTTTAATTCAATTTAATTAGGATATTTAAATGAAAGAATAAAAAGCATAGAAAAACAAAATATACACAATAATTTTCCTCGAGGAAACCATAAAGGAGAAAACACCGCAACTTCCAAAAATATAGATTCACCACTAATAAAATATCGCAAAATGGAAAACCCAAAAATAGGAAGTATTTTTCATCTCTCTTTCTTGCTCCTCTAAAGAACATGTCTTCTTTCTCTTACTCATGTGAAATTGAGTGAGTGAGTGTGGGTATAAATGAAGGAGGGATCCTCCCTATTTACACCCTTCAAGTGACTAACATAAAACCTAACTGGGTCAACCTCCTAACCTAACATGGGCGACTTGTCTCTTGGGAGACTCAAAATAAATTTTACATTGTTTCTTCTGGGGACTATTGACCTGACTTACAACAGAGGTTTTACCTCAATAACATTGCATGAACAAAAATAATATGACATCCCCGAAAGGAGGAAAAACATCACTAATGGAGGTACACTAAAAGACAATAATAATATACAATAGAATATATTCTGAAATTATATTTAAAACAACATGATTAACTATGCAACTAACACAATTAATGGCTTCATCCCAAAATAAAAGACATAATCCCTTAGCTTGGTGAAAACAGCTAGCCATTTTTTTAATGTGCAATTATTTCTCTCAACAACACCAATTTTTGTGGTGTATATGGAA
This sequence comes from Pseudotsuga menziesii, assembly GCA_001517045.1. Taxonomy (NCBI): domain Eukaryota; kingdom Viridiplantae; phylum Streptophyta; class Pinopsida; order Pinales; family Pinaceae; genus Pseudotsuga; species Pseudotsuga menziesii. The sequence goes on along the minus strand of LPNX011106681.1, from coordinate 110,059 downwards.
CAATATGCTACATTTCATGTGCAATGCAATAACTAATAAATTTGTGGTTAACATATTCACCTCCATTATCGGTTCTTAACTTGTGTATTTGATATCTAGATTGTTTCTCTATAAAAAGGACCTTGTAGGCCAAAAACCTGTCAAAAACTTCACTCTTAAGTTTTAAGAAGTACTAAACCCAAGTGTGTCTATAGAAATCATCAAAAAAGTTAAGAAATACTTCAAGCCATTGAAAGAATCAAAAAGAAGCATACCACACAAATCACTGTGAACAAGTTGAAAGGGAGCCAAAGTGTTAGAAGAGGAACGCTCTTCAAAGTTTTCATGTTGATGTTTATCAAGAAAACACCTAGGAAAAATACTTTATATGCAAGAGACAAGAGGAAGACCAGTCACCATTTTATGAATAAATATTTGTTTCAATGAGCGATAGTTTAAATGACCAAATTGCTCATTCCAAATTTTTCTCAAGTCATTGTTATGAGCAATAAAAGTTAAGGGAAAAGGTGATGACCAAAAATTGCTAAATATGTACAACCTGGTAATATCATCAATAATTTAAATAGCTAGGACATGATTAGGATATTTGAAATCCTTGCTTTCGACATGGTAAGGTCTAAACTCTATATTCATACCTTTACCAGAATGAATTATTTGATAAACTGACTACAATTTGTAGGAAATTCTTGGAACACGTAATACATCATTGAATTGACCTTCATTTACTTAATTTGTTCCTAATTCCACAACATTAAGAGATCTATCATCACCAACAAATATTTGTTTGACCTGTTTCATTCATTCATAGTAGAAAAAATGGCTTTAACCTTATCCATATAATAATATGCTCCAAAATCAACAATCCACTCATTTGAATAAGAGGAAGAACATGAATTGAAGGAAAAAACAAAAGCACAAAGTGCATGTCCATTATTTCTAGAGTTAGAAGATGAATCAAGGTTGATGTTGTTCTTCTTCATTCTTTCTTCCAAGGATTTGATATTCTTGAAACAATTTTAATCTACACTACCATATTTCTCATAAAAAATTCACGAGTGCTCAGTCGTCTTATATTTCTATTTGGTTCCCTTGTTAGCATTGGAAGGATGAGTTGGTTGAGTGAGTTTTGGACCCTTGTTTTTATTATTATTGTGAGTATGTTGATTCTTGGGATGCACCACTAAGGATTTTTTATATGTATCAGCATTTATTATTAATACAATATGTATGAGCTTCTCTTTCTCTCTAATCAAGGAATCACAAAAAGATTCAAAAGTGGGTTCTATATAGTGAACCCTAGCGTAATGTACCTAACCCCAAACACAACATTAGGGTCAAAACACTTGAAGAATTATAACAAGGAGGATTTATCATAGGTTAATCATAGTAGAATATTTTTCTTCTCATTTTTAGGATATCATGTCAACTAGACAAACTAATTAAACCAATCAATCCGCTACAAGGAAGAGGACTCTTCCAATGAAACAATTTCTCATTCTACATGCAATGAAATGCAATGACACACAAATACATTCAAAACAGAACCTCTTTACATGTTATATATGTAATCACCTATGGTAAGTGTCCCTATTTAAACATCTATTAAATTATATTTACATACATCATAAAGACTCCACGTATGATAGTATACAATCTGCATTCCAACATTCCAAGGAGGAGGGATTAAAACACATAAATATACCATATTTATAAGGGTAAATATCATTCTATAAACCCATATCAGATATGATATGGAAAATCCATATATGGCCATATGGTATCCCCTAAAATTCAGACCTTCTGATGATTATAATTTCATAGAAAAATAGCTTCTAGTACCAGAGTAATTCAGCATCATTATACTTCTTTAAAGCATAATTATACCATTATTGTATATCAGATATACTACATAAATATAATCCATAATCCCCATGAATATCTAATCTATAACATACATACGCAACCATATCAACTACCCAAAAATCATATCTTAGAATCATCATAACCCATAAGCAATAACCTCCAATAGCTACGATAATACATCAAGCACAAACTACTAATCTAATAATCATAAACAAGACAAGTAAAGGAAATGAATTTGAATTGAATCATAAATAAATAGAATAGTTAAGCCTCCATGGGAACATGTTCAACAATAAAATAATAATCAATAGTTAAGAATACTTATCTTTATTTATGGTGCAGCTAGAATGAATAGGACAGCATTCCTCCCATCTTTAGAAATAGTTAATTCAAACTAATTGAGCAGGTCACCCCCAAGATGAGGTCATAGATCCACATGCTAAAGAACTCTTTGTTTCCAATTTGATATCTAAGGATAATACACAAGAACATAACCTGGGAGTTACAACTAGAATTTCTTCCATAGGGTTTTCTCCCTCTCCACTTACTTACACTTCCACCCCACTACCAAGTGAAATGGTAGTCCCTTCACCTTATAAGAACTCTAGGGACATTGACATTCACAATTATTATTTCTGTGAAAGTATAGGAAAGAGACAAGAAGTGGACACGTAGGAACTATACTGCACCCAAGATTAGCTTAGATATCAATTTTCAGAAGCCATAATTCAATCCCTCACCACATACTTACTCCACACCACTACTGAGTGCAATGGAAATACCTTCACCTCCTAGGCCCCTCGGGACATCACCATTCACCATCAGGATTTATGTTCAGGTCTAGGATAGAGACAAGTGGTGTACATGGATGAACTATACCACAGTTAATCAGGCTCACTTTAAACATGACACAATATTCTCATGCTCCAAGCACATAGTTCACACACATAACAGAGCATATATGGGTTCCTAGGATCACAAGCTTACCCATATATTAGAAAGGATGGAATCAACAACTTTCCACCCCTTAATGAATGAATAGAATGGAATAATTTTTAATTCCTTAATACCAATTCGAATCCCCTCTAAGAAGCTGACTCAAGATCACTGAGAAGTGACTATAAATCACTGAAGGATTTTTTATCCCATTGACTAACCTACTTAATTTCTCCAAATAGAAACTAGAACTCACTTATACTGACTTGAATCCATTGGAAAAACAACTCCCAGAAACTAAGGTTAACTCAAAATTACTAAGGATGACTCAAAACCTTCCCAAAATCCCTCTCATGCACTGGAGACAACTTGAATTCCACCTATTAACTCGAAATTCCTTGAAATCAATCCCATGCACTTTGAATTGATCCTATTTTACTTTCACTGACTAAGGATAACTCGAATTAGACTAATAAACCCTTTTAGCTGACTGAAAACAACTTAAATTCCCTCAAATAACTCTAAATGACTGAAGGTAACTCGAATCCTCCCTAAATTTGCTCTGATTAACTGAAGATAACTTGGATAGGGAATAGTCTCATCATGCATGGTGCATGGCTGCATGGTTGCATGGGTGCATTGTGTATGGTTGCATGGGTGCATGGTGCATGTTGCATGGGTACATGTGCATGGTTGCATGGGTGCATGTAGGCATGCAAAGCCTCAATTTGGTGTAATAGGACCTCCATAGTCTAGTAAAATCCAAACTAGGAAAAAAGGTATTGTTAGGAAGAGTAGCAACTCCTAACCTCCCCAACCCTCTCGCATGAAAGAACCAAGAGCCCCCATCCACGTTTATTGTCTATGTTGAGTTATTATTTAATTATAAGTAAATAATAATAATAGAATCCATAGTCCATATTCCAAACACCTAGTGCCACCATAATATTAAAATAAAAGCATTCCATTTGTTCAGGACATACCATTGAGGAATTACACCTAGACATACAGTAAAAGGTAGATAAAAAACATAATAGGTAGTACCAAGCTTGGAAAGAATATGAAAAATACATTTATTGTCTTTCCTTTTTATGTTTCATTCCTCAAATAATAGTCTAAGGTGTGACATATCCAAATAACCCACTAAAATGCATATATATATGTAAAACATTTTCAAATATAATTTCTTTCACATGAATTTTGGCTATAAACTTTAATAAAAATTCATCCTTAATCTTAAAAAGTAAAAAACATTAATTTACACAAGGAAAAACAACCTTAGACAATTAAATCAACTTCTGCAACCATAAAATCGTTTTCGCATTGAAACCAACTTTTCTGACTTTTGCCTTATGCATTCCTCAATGCGGCTTGTGGCAGGTGGAACTCTGCAACACGCCACTGCAATCTCCTTCCTTTCCACTTTTTCATTCCGCCTTTCCTCCTTCTGTTCCGGATTTCTGGAATCAAAAACTTAACTTAAGATGAAATCATTTATCCACATTTTCTCCTTTCGCATCCCACCTTTCTGCCTTCTGATGTGGATTGTGGGAATCATAAACCTAATAAATGACACCTTCATTTGGTCACCTTCCGCTTTCCTCCTTCCACCTTTTGCAGACAGACTATGAATCATGGAAAACCAATGCTTGGCATCTTTTCTCTTTCTCATTTCCGCCTCTTGCCTTCCACCTTCCACTGTGGACTCTGGTATGCGAAAAAATACAATTTACCTTAGAATTTTCAGGTCCTTCTTGCTTTCTGACTTCCAACTTCTGATTTCGGGTAGGGGAATTCTTGAAATACAATACCTTTAAGAATTTGATTTCAGTGTGACTTCTTCCACACCATTGATTCTTGCAGGGTCAATCTCAATCGTCGGTCTTGCGGCTCAGATCTCCAGCATTCATCCTTGTTGGGCCTACCAAATTTCACAGACATCGAAAATTTATTGATTCGCACTTGTTGACATTGTGAAATGAACCTCCACCATCGATCAAAATCCTTGTTTGATCTTCACCATCCATCTTCATTGGGCCTACCATATTTCACAAATATGGAAAGTTAGTTTATTCGCATAGGTTGAGGATTTGAAATTGACTCTTGCCATCAATATCCATCCTCATCAAATCTCAACCATTAAAACATGCAGAGTGTACAATATTTTGCAAATTATCCTAGTTCATTTTTCCTTGCAAGTCTGAGTCAGCGAAATCTTTGTCCCCCTCTAATATATCTACCTCCATCCATCCGACGGTCAATTCTTCCTGTAAGTTAACCTTTCCTTTCAATTCTAAATTCCTTAAGTATGATATTCTTACCATGGATAAATCCTCCACAACCTTATATATCCTCCTTTATACAATCTAGACCCTCCATTCCTTATTCTTCCTTTCATTGTCCTAAACCTTTTCAGGGAAAAGTGGTAGAGGAAAGTAACAATTCTCATTCAAAACTATAAGTATTATACATGCACTCCATTAATCCTAGGATGGCTAAACCTAGAAAAAAGCTCAAGCCTCCCCATAGGGAACTATTACATTGGATTCTTAATCCAATGAAAACATATAGTAAGCAAGTAAATCTTTACAGAATGTTATGACACCATTTAGCAACCCAAAAAACCAAATACAAGTAGCAGTCATTCAATAGAGTAGGAGTATCCATTTCCAGAAGACTAAGTCCACCTACAAGTTCCAAAGGATTGATAGACAGGGTTGGTGGATTCCTTCTTCAGTGATCTATGCATTTCATGCAGTCACAACCATTCCCAACAGATCAAGAGTACTCCTCTTAGGAGAGAGACAAAACCCAAGTGCATGGCATCATCAGAGTAGGGTATCAACCACTAAAATAAACTACATAACCAATGCGATCATACTCATATGAGAAAACATCCATTTATCAACAATACATTCAACAACAAACCTAAGGGGATTCTCTCATCATTCCAACAACATTGAAACATACATTCATACATCTACAGACATGCCCTAATCTCATAAATAAAAGGAAATCATGTAGTATGTTGGTGACTCTTTTGCAAAAACTATTACACCATTTGAGTTGTCATTTTTTCTCAATACAAGTCATAATCATCTTTAAAAAAATAGAGTGTGAGAATAATAGTTCGTAAGCATTATTTCCATTAGTGAAATTGAAACTACTAATTATCATTTCCATGGCATTGAAAAACAATTATACATAAAAACAACATACCCTGAGTTAAATAGAATGGCAGTAGCAAAACTTTAATAAAGAGACATGTTTGTGTAAACGAGCCACAATGAAAAGGGAACAGGCACATTCAACCAAACCGTAGATTAGGCACAGATTTCTCTATCCTCAATTGCCACTGAGATAAACTATGCATGCCAAGAGTGGTGGTAATCAAACTCAGTTCCAGTTCTCCATTGAGAAATCACATTCCTAACACAGAGTGCTCACGTAGCAAGTATTTATTTCAGCTTTCCTAACACAAATTGCTCACACAACAAGTATTTCCTTGTTATTGCATACTAAGTGGCATCCCGCCTCATAGTATATGCTTCCTTATTTATCATTTTTTTTTTGTTTTTCCTAGGTATTTTACAGCTAACGGCCAATCCCCCCAGGAATTTCTGCAGCCACTACATATTTGATTCCCCAGGGTGGGTCTAGTGCCATACTGGCATTCCCACGCCTGGTGTAGCCTCCCTGATATTGACTGTTCACATCCTCCACTATCACATGCATAATTTCCTCATTAAACATGGTTGTCCCCATCATTATCGATTTTTATTAGAAGCATAATGTTTCAGTTACATCTTTCCTCCAAGGACCAATTGGCATATTCCAGGTCTTCCAATCACATTCAAAATAAAATTAGTTTTTCAAAAATTTTACAAATAAAGTTTATCACTTGGGGGATATTACATCCTTTCCCCCTTATTGTAAAACTATCCATAGTGTTCTCAGTCGTCTTCCATAATTCCTGGGAATAGACCTAGGTACTTCTTTCGCAGGAAATATTCTAATTCCTAGGTCGCCTCCTTTGGGATAAAGTGCTTCCATTGCACGTTAACCCGAGAAATGACTCAATTTCGAAGCATGGTTTCTTTCCTGTCCAAAATGCGCACAGGTTCCACTTCGAATTCTCCTTCTGGTTCCAAATGTACCACATTCCATTCAATGATGTGAGTGGAATCATATACATATTTCTCCAGTAATGAAATATGAAAAACATTATGAATTCTTAACTATGCTGGAAGAGAAAGCTTGTATTCCACGGGTCCAATCCTTTCTAGGAATTGAAAGGGTCTACAGATCCATGGTGCCAATTTGTTACAGCTCCCCAAGTTCAGGGGGCTCCTTTTGGGCTTAACTCGAAGGTAAACAAGATTCCCGGCCGAGAACTCTTTATGTTATCTTTTCAAGTCAGCATAACTCTTTTGGTGATCTTGCACCACCTTCAAATTCTTCTGTACTTCTTGAACAGTTTGTTCCATGTATTGCAACATTTCAGGTCCTACCATCAAACGATCTAGAGTGCTATCCCAACTAACAGGGGTAGTACACTTTCTCCCATACAGGATTTCAAATGGGCTCATCTTGGCTGAGGCCTAGTAACTATTATTGTATGCAAACTCCTCCAGATGCAAATAGTCTTCCCACTTGGTGGGTCTTTCCATGACATACATCCTCAGCATGTCCTCGATGACTTGATTTGTTCGTTTTGTTTTTCCATCTGTTTCAGGGTGGTAGCTAGTGCTGAATTTTATCTTGGTTTCCAAACCTACAAACAATCATTTTTTAAATTTTGATGTAAACTTGACATCCCGGTCATAAACTACCATCTTTGGCACTCCATGAAGTCGAAATATTTCCTTCAAGACCATTTATGCAACATTGAAATCCTTATAAGTCGATTTCACAGGTATAAAATGAGTAGAGTTGCTTAATTTATCGACTACAACTATAATTGAATCATGTTGTTTTTGAGTTAATGGAAAACCCATGATAAAATCTAGAGATATTACCTCCCATTTCCATTCAGGAATCGATAAGGGTTGTAACAAACCTGCTGGATGTTGATGCTCAACCTTCACCTATTGGCATTCCAAACATTTAGACAAATACTCAACTAGATATTCCTTCAATTTTGGCCAAAAGAATTCCTTCCTGAGGGTTGTTATCATCTTTTGGTAACCAAGGTTTCCTTTAGAAGGAGTTCTGTGCAATTCATTTAGAACAAAAATTTTCAAATTTGCAACCTTACACATGTATATTCTTCTTTTAAACTAAATTAATCCTTTCAGGTCTACTTGGAACTCTGACCCATTCAAGTTTACCTCTTCTTTCAGTAGTGTATTCAGTAGATTTCCATATTCAGTATCATGGATGGTAGCTATTTTTATTCTGCTCAAAATATCACCTTATGGTTGACTCATAGTGATCTCATACACTTCAAGATTTCTTTGGCCAAGTGTATCAACCATTTTATTTTCCTTACCTTTGATGTGCTTCACTTCAAAGTCAAATTCACTTCAGAAGGCCATCCATTGTGATTGTCTGGCATTGAGTCTAGGATGAGTAAACATATTCTTTACATAGGTGTTATCTATCAGTAAGAGGAACTTTTTCCCTAACAGGTAATGACACCAAATCCTTACGGCGTGCACTACCGCTGCCAGTTCTAGATCATGCACTACATAATTTCATTCATGATCCTTCAACTTGTGAGATTCGTAGCATACCACATGCCCTTCTTGAGATATTACTCCCCCCAATCCCTCCTTTCTAACATCAGTACACACTATGTAGTCTTTGTAGGGGTCAACCACCATGAAGATTGAGGCCATGATTAACAACCTTTAGATTTTCAAAGCTCTCCTGACACTTCAAATACCATCCAAACTTTGATCCCTTCCTTTGTAAGGAAGTAATAGGATAGGGTATCTTTGAGAAACCTTGAATGAACCTCTATTAGTACCCTATGAGTCCCATGAAAGATCAAATATCAGCAACATCCTTAGGCACAGGCCATTCCAAAATTGCCTTCATCTTCTACAGATCTACCGCAATCCCTTTTTCTGAGATGACATGTCCTAAGTACTGAATTTATTTCTTGAATAATTCACACTTCTCAAACTTAGCATACAGCTAGTGGTCTCTTAGGGTATGTAGTATGATTCTCAAGTGTTGTTGATGTTCTTCTTTTGTCCTTGAGTATATCAGGATGTCATCAATGAAAATTAACACGAACTGATCCAAATACTTGTTAAAGATGTTATTCATCAAACACATAAATGTAGCAGGGGCATTGGTCAATCCAAAAGGAATTACTACGAATTCATAATGCCCATATTAGGTCCTAAAAGCTGTTTTGTTAACCTCTTCTTCCTTAATCCTGATCTGGTGGTAACCCAACCTCAAATCCAATTTGGAGAATACTTTTGCTCCCCTTACTTGATTGAACAAATCATTAATATGAGGAAGAGGATACTTGTTTTTTATGGTCACTTTATTTAATTATATGTATTCCATGCATAGTATTAAAGTCCCATCCTTCTTCTTGATAAATAAAACTCGGGCTCCCCATGGCGATACACTAGGCCTGATATAACCCTTATCTAGTAGTTCTTGTAACTGGCTCTTGAGTTCCATTAACTCAGGATACTCATTTGATAAGGTACTTTGGATGCTAGAGCAGACCCAAGTATGCCTTCAATCGAGAAATCTATTTCTTGTTGAGGGGGCACTCCAGGTATCTCTTATGGGAACACGTCCATGAATTCATTTAGCACCGGGTGGTCCCTTATAGATGTTGGGTTTTCAATAAGGATTAGATTAACAACCTTTATCGAATAGAGATTAGAGTCCTTACTCAAACACTTCCTCAATTACAAGACAGATATCTGTCTTAAGGAAACAAGCTTACTAAAACCCCTTACCTTTCTAACAATTTTATCCGCAGTTGCATAAGTAAAGGTTTTATCAAAGCAATTTAATACTAATGTATACCTTTCTAACCAATCCATTCCAATAATCATATCATATGACCCTAGAGGAAAATTTTTCAAATTAATCCTAGTTACACGATCCTGTATTGAAATTTCACAATTAGCAATAAACTCAGTTACCTTCCTTTTTTCCCCAGTGGCCAGTTGGACTAACCAAGGTCTTGTATGCCTTACCTTGGTTAGTTAATAGTTATCCATAATTTTAGGGGTGATGTAACTTAGAGTAGCTCCTGGATCAATTAGTATAGAGATATTTCGGTTAGAGATAGTACCTTCAATCTCTACGATTGCATATTGGTGATATGCTTGTCGATCTTCAAGAGCTACATTAATCCGATGGAAACTCTTTCCAATTTCTCCCATAGTGGAAGATTCTTGCAATTTGTGAACAGTCTTGCTGGATTCACTGAGGAGTGGGAAATTCCTTCATGAGTGGGGACCCTTGCACTCCCAAAACTTTAGAGGTTCTTTAGGGGATCCACCTGCCCCTTTTGGTCCAGGGTGCATAGGTTTTTTGTCCTTATGCTGAAACTGTTCCTTTTTGTTGTAGGAATTTCCTTGAGGATTCCTTCGCATGTTGCTAAAGGGTGGTGGATGGAAGCCCTTGTTCCACAGGTTGAAATTTTCCTACTTCTTGTCCTTCCAAACTTTGGAGAGGTCATTCCTTTGTTTATACTGCTCGAAGCATACCCTTGATTTTCTTAACACTTAATCCAAAGTCTTGAGGTTATCAAATTCAATCCGATCTCTATAATATTGTGGCAGGAAGCTTAAGAATAGGTGGACCTTCACCTTCTCTTCTTTAATGTAAGGAAAAAACCATATAAAATATAGAAACTTATTGGTGAGATCCTCCATGGTCATTTGACCAAGTTTCAATTCATAAAATTCCTTGGTATTTCTTTCAAAATAGATATCTGATAAGTACTTCTTCTTGAAGAGTTTCTTAAATTTAGACTATTCCACGTTGTTCTCCTTTAACCCATGGGAGATATTTAGGTCCTCTCACCAAATACTGGTGTTTCCTTTCAGGTTGTAGGCTACCATCATTACCTTCATGTTGTTGGCGTAGTTGTAAATATGAAAGTACTTTTTAATATCCAACAACCAAGCTTTCGCTTCTTCTCTGGGCCTTGATTCCACATCAAAACTGGTGGGTTTAATTTTCTTGAATTCTCCTTCCAGGCAATCTACTTTTCTCTTCTTGACTGTCTGGGCTTGATTCCCTAAACCTCGATCGATAGCAGACTCCAAATCGAACTAACTTAATTGCATTAAGGTTTCCGTGTCCAGCCTTTGTTGTTAACGCACCTGCTAGTTAGATCTGTGAAATCCTTGAGGATGGTCAAATTTAGATCGACGGTGGACCCCAAATACCATAAGGAATATTTTATAAAAGTTCCTCACACACGAAGAGTTTATTAGTCCATTCTAGTTGAATCGATGAAATAACTCACAGTCATTGATATTTCTTCACCCAGATCCTGACCATCAAAGTATGCGACCCCTTTAAACCATCGCTCTCCTTAAAAGTGACTTTCATGCCTCCAACCTTTCAGTGAGATATCCAATGGTTAGGGGAGACTTCATTTATGCACGTTTCCTATCACACACAACAAAGCCGCTCTAGTTCTCCCAGAAAAATTGTCGTCAGCCGTTGATATTCTCCAAGACCTATCTCTGTTGTTGATCATAAAGGGGCTAATTCACGTTCACTTCTAGTTCCCAGTGCTTATCTCGGGTGTTATCTCCTCTCAGTGGAAGTATTATCAACCATTTATCTGACGAGATTGAACTTAGACCAATGGAATATGTACGTTCTTTACACTCTATAACCTTCGTTGAAGTTAATAATTGGAAGGATCAATTTCCGCTGCAACTCAAATCTTAATGTCGCTTTTCTATGAAATAGAGTTTATCTGTCAAGCAAGCTTGATGAAAGTATTTCCTGGTGAATGGGTTTTTACTTATTTGATCTAGATTTCTTTGGCTATGGGGAGTATCAATGATTTGGTACACCTACTATGTTGATGCCCTGATTGGGTTTTTGTCATTCTCATAGGAGAAGTACTTTTGGTCTATTTGAAATGGTTATGATTGCCTGAGATGTACAAATCATTGAAGATAGAATGCACCTAATATGTATTTTAATCCACTATAACTTGTAGGATTATCTTAGTTTCTAAAAAGAGATGAAAAAGGTCTAAGGCAAACATATGTTTTCCACACCCCAGAGTCTGCAGCGGAAGGCAGAAGGTGGGTGGCAGAAATCAGAAGGAGAAATGAGTCTGAGCATTGTTTTTTTGCGATCCAGAGTCCGTCTGTAGAAGGTGGAAGGTGAAAAGATGAAGATGAACAAATGAAGGTGTCATTTTTTAAGTTTTTTATTTTTGCAGTCCACAGTGGAAAGGCGGAAGGAATAAGGAGAAACTGTGGATGAACGATTCCGTTGCATGTTAAGTTGTCTGAGTTCTGCAGTCCGTAATGGAAGGTGGAAGGAGGAAGGAAGATGTGTGGATAAAATATTTCGTCGAAAGTTAGGTTCCCGATTTCTGGAGACCGTAGTGGAAGGAGGAAGGGAGGAATGCGGGAAGCAAAAGTCAGAAAAGTCAAATTGAGTGCAGAAATGACTATATAGTTAAAAAATGGATTTAGTTGTGGAAATCAACGTTGTTTATTGTTTTAGCATAAGGATAAATTGTTATGAAATGTTCAAGACAAATTTATGTGAAAGAATATTATGTTTAAAAAAAAATTATATATGAATTTTGCATGTTATATGGGTATGTTACATATGGTATCAGAGCCACGGGTCTCAACCCTGTTGCCTTTTGGGTAACATCTAGTTTCGCTGCCTTGTGGAAATTTTGTTCTAAAGAGTATTTTTTTGGAATGAATAAGAATTGTTCTATAATAGGATATAGTGATGTCGTCACAAAATGAACAGGAGTACCCACCTAAAGAATATACACCAATACTAGAGTGTTCTGAAGCAAGTGAGGTACTTGAAAAAACGAATAATTTGATAGTGGAAATACAGAACTTCAAAGCAGAAACCGAACAGTTGAAAAAGGATCAATAAAAACAAGAGGATCTCAATGAGATACTTTTGAAAATATTATAAGAGAGGAACAATGGGGAAAATCCACCAGTAGAAGCAAGGAGGAACCCAGAAGTCGGGGATAGTGCCGAAAGAAAAGACAATTCCTCCCAAGAAACTCAAAAATCTGGGAATCAAGGTCGGACAGTCAGGAAGAGAAATGTGGACCACCAGGAGGGAGAATTCAAGCAAATTAAACCCACCAGTTTTGATGGGGAATCAAGGGTTGGGGAAGAATCATAATCTTGGTTGCTATATATTAAAAAGTAATTTTAGATATACAACTACTCCTGCAATATGAAGGTAAGAATGGCAGTTTACAACTTGAAAGGAAAGGCCAGTATTTGGTGGAAGGACCTAAAGATCTCCCATGGATTAAAATAAAAGAACTTGGAATGGTCAGAGTTTCATAAACTCTTCAAGAAGCAGTATTTATCAAAAATCTATTGTGAAAGTAAGACCAAGGAATTCTACGAATTGAAACTTGGTCAAATGACCATGGAGTACCTCATCAATATATTTCTTGAGCTGCTACGTTTTGTGTCATACATTAAAGAAGAAAGGGTAAAATTCTAGCGATTCTTAAGCTGCTTGCCACAGTCCTACAAAGATTGGATTGAATTTGATAACCCCAATACTCTGGATGAAGTGTTAAGAAGAGAAATACTATGCTTTGAGTAGTATAAACAAAGGAATGACCTCTCAAAATCTTGGAAGGATAAGAAGCAAGAAAATTTTAACCAACAGAAGAAGGGCTTCCAGCCACCACCCTTTAGGAACATGCCAAGGAATCCTCAAGGAAATTCCTAGAACATAGATGGACAGTTTCAGCGTAAGGACAATAAAACTGGGCACCTTGGACCTAAAGGGGATGCTGGAACCCCTAAGGAACCTATGAAGTGTTGGGAATGTGGAGGTCCACATGTACGAAGGAAATGCCCACTCCTTGATGAATCCAACAAGACTGTACACAACCTGTAAGAAGATTCCACTATGGGAGAAATTGGAAAATGTTTCCATCATATTAATGTAGCTCTTGATGATCGACAGGCAGATCATAAGGATGGGACCTTAAGACTATAAATAGACTACATCCAACTAAATAAAGTGACCATAAAACTTTCAATTGAAGGTACTATTTCTAACCGAAATCTCTCTATATTAATTTATCCATGAGCTACTTTCAGTTAAATCACTCCTAAAGTGATGGAGAATTGTTAGCTCGCCAAGATAAGGCATGCAAGGCCTTGGTTAGTCCAACTGGCCGCTGGAGGAAAGAGGAAGGCAATAGAGTTTGTTGCTAATTGTGAAATTTCAATAAAGGATCATGTAACTAGGATAAATTTGAATGTGTTTCCTCTAGGGTCATATGACATGATAATTGGCATGGAATGGTTAGAAAAGTATAAAGTAGTACTAAATTGCTTTGATAAAACCTTTACATATGTAGCTGAAGTTTAAATTGTTAGGAAGGTTATTGGTTTTAGTAATCCTGTTTCTTTAAGGAAAATATCTGCCTTGCAATTAAGGAAGTGTTTGAGGAAGGGCTATAAACTCTATGCTGTAAATATTCCTGACCTTCTCCTTAATGAAAAACCAACATCTGTAAGGGACCACCTAGTTTTAAGTGAATTCATGGATGTGTTCCTAGAGGAGATACCTGGACTACCCCTTCCATGAGAAATAGATTTCTCCATTGAAATTATACCTGGACCTTCTCCAGTATCCAAAGTACCTTATCGAATGAGTATCCCTGAGTTAACATTATTGAAAATCCAGTTACAAGAACTACTAGATAGGGGTTATATTAGGCCTAATGTATCACTTTGGGGATCCCTAGTTTTATTTTTCAATAAAAAGGATGGGACCTTAATACTATGCATAGACTATAGACAATTAAATAAAGTGACCATAAAAAACAAGTACCCTCTGCCTTGGATTAATGACTAGTTTGATTAAGTAGGGGGAGAAAAAGTATTCTCCAACTTAGATTTGAGTTCTGGTTGCCACCAGATCAGAATTAAGGAAAAAGATGTTAACAAAACAGCCTTTAGGACCCGATATGGGCATTACAAATTCGTAGTAATTCCTTTCAGCTTAACTAATGCACTTGCTACATTTATGTGTCTCATGAATAACATCTTTAATAAGTACTTGGATAAATTCATGTTGATTTTCATTGACGATATCCTGATATACTCAAGGAAAAAAGAAGAATATCAACAGCATTTGAAGATCATACTACAACCCTAAGATACCACCAACTGTATGCTAAATTCAAGAAGTGTGAATTTTTCAATAAATAAATTCAGTACTTAGGACATGTCATCTCATAAAAAGGGATTACGGTAGATCCCAAGAAAATAAAAGCAATCCTGGAATGGCCTATGCCTAAGGATTTCATTGATATTTGATCTTTCATGGGACTCACTGGGTACTGTCGAAGGTTCATCCAAAGGTTCTCAAGGACAGCTTATCCTATTACTTCCTTTAAAAGGAAGGTCGTAAAGTTTGTATAGTCTGTGAAGTGCCAGGCAAACTTTGAAAACCTAAAGATATTGTTAACCATGGCCCCGATCTTGAAGGTAGATGACCCCTTTAAATATTGCACAGTATGTACTGATGCTAGCAAGGAGGGATTGGGAGGAATACTATCTCAAGAAGGACATGTGGTGTGTTACGAATATCGCAAGCTAAAGGATCATGAACGAAATTATGTAGTGCATGATCTAGAATTGGAAACAATAGTGCATGCCTTAAAGATGTGGCATCACTACATGTTAGGAAAAAAGTTCCTCTTATTGATAGATAACACCTACGTAAAGCATCTGTTTACTCATCCTAGACTCAATTACAGAAAGGAACGATGGATGGCCTTCTTAAGTGAATTTGAATTTGAAGTGAAGCATATCAAAGGTAAGGAAAGTAAAGTGGCTAATGCACTCAGCCGAAGAACTCACGAGGTATATGGGATCACCCAGAGTCAACCAGAAGGTGATCTGTCGAGAAAAATAAAATTAGATAACATCCATGATGTTGAATATTGGAGCCTACTGAATAAACTGCTGATGGAAGAGGTAAACTTGAATGGGGAATAATTAAAAGTAGACTCGAAGGGATTATTTTAAAAAAAAATAAGAATATACATGCCTAATGTTGCTGATTTAAAACTATTTATTTTGAATGAAATGCACAAACCTCCTTATGCAAGAAACCCTCATTACCATAAGATGAGAACAACCCTTAGGAAGCAATTGTTTTGGCCTAATTTGAAGGTATATCTAGTTGATTAAATGTCTAAATGTTTGGAATGTCAACAGGTGAAGGATGAACACCAACATCCAACAGGTTTGTTACAACACTTACCAATTCCTGAATGGAAATGGGAGGTAATATCCTTGTATTTTATCATAGGTTTTCCTTTGACTCAAAAACATCATGATTCAATTATGGTTGTAGTTGATCAATTAAGCAAGTTTGCTCATTTTATACCTATGAAATTGACTTATAAGGTTGTCAATGTTGCAAAAATATTCCTGAAGGAGATATTTCAACTTCATGGAGTGCCAAAGATGGTAATTTCTCACCGGGATGTCAAGTTTAGATCAAACTTTAGGAAGTCATTGTTTGCAGGGTTGGAAACCAAGATAAAATTCAACACTAGCTATCACCCTGAAACAGATGGGAAAACAGAATGAACAAACCAATTCATTGAGGACATGTTAAGTATGTATGTCATGGAAAGGCCCACTAAGTGGGAAGACTATATGCATCTGGCATAATTTGCATACAATAATGGCTACCAGGCCTCTACCAAGATGAGTCCATTTGAAATCATGTATCGAAGGAAGTGTACTGCCCCTGTTAGTTGAAATATCCCGGTGGATCGTTTGATGATAGGACCTGAAATGTTGCAAGAATGGAACAAATTGTTCGGGAAGTACAAAAGAACTTGAAGGTGGTACATGATTGCCAAAAGAGTTATGCTGACTTGAAAAGACAACATAAATAGTTTTCATTCGGAAACCATGTTTACCTCCGAGTCAAGCCCAAAAAGAGATCCCTAAAACTAGGAAGTTACATTAAATTAGCACCATGGTTCTATGGACCCTTTCAAGTCTTGGAAAGGATTGGACCCGTGGCATACAAGCTGGCTCTTCCAACACACTTAAGAATTCATAATGTTTTTCATATTTCATTACTAAAGAAATATGTATATGATTCCACTCACATCATTGATTGGAATGTGGTACAGGTGGAACCTGTGTGCATTTTTTATAGGAAAAAAATTATGCTTCGGAACCGAGTCGTCGCTCGGGTTAAAGTGCAATGGAAGCAATTTAGCTCGGAGGAGGTGAACTAGGAATTAGACGATGTCTTGTGAAAGAAGTACCCAGGTCTGTTACTAGAAAGTAGGGAAGAAGACTGAGAACATTGTGGATAGTGTTACATTAAGGGGGAAAGAATGTAATATCCCCCAAGTGATAAACTTTATTTGTAACATTTTTGAAATACTACTTTTATTTTTTTGAATGTGATTGGAAGACCTAGGATATGTAAATCTATCCTTGAAGGACAAATGTAACTGAAACATTATGCTTGTAATAAAAATATGAATTATAGGGACAACCATGTTGAAAGAGGAAACTATGTATGATAGAGTGGGGGATGTGAAGGGTCGCTCTGAGGGAAGTTTCATCAAGCAAGGGAACACCAGTATGGAGCTAGACCCACCCTGGGAAATCAATGATGTAGTGGAGCAAAAATTCTTGGTGGGAATTGGAAGTTAGTTGCAAAAGACCTAGGTAAAAAAAAAAAAAAAACTATAAATAAGGAAGCATATGGTAGGAGGCAGGACGCTACTGAGTATGATGGAACAAGGAATACTCGTTGTGTGAGTAGTCTCTATTAGGCAAGTGATTTCTTAGTGAAGAACTAGACTGATTTTGACTGTCACCACTCTCGGTATGCATAGTTTATCTTGGGGGTGATCGAGGACAGAGGGATCTATGCCTAATATACGGTTGGATGAAACATGGTTGTTCCCTTTTCATTGTCGCTCGTTTTACAACAGGTTCCATTACTGAATATTGTTTCTGCAAACCTATTAAGCTCAGGGCATGTTTTTTTATGTTAAAGATGTGTTTTAATGTTAATGAAATGATGAAATAGAAGGTTAGATTTAATGATTCTTATGAATTGTTGTAATCATGCGTTGTTGGGAAAGATTGTGCCTTGCATTTGGTAGAATGGCCACCCAAGTAGTGGATTGTTGTTAGGTATGGATTTCTTTGCATGTTGCATGATTTATGTAATTGATGAGCCTAGGGCATGTCGATGGATGTATGAATGTATGTTTCCATGTTGTTGTAATTTATAAGAGAATGCCTTAGTTTTGCTGATGAAAGTATTATTATTAAACGAGTGTGTGTGTGTGTGCTCATATAAGTGCTCTCTAGTTGCTCTTAATATCTACAATGTTTGCTTACAAAGTGTTGTGCTTGTGATGCCATACCAGTTGTATACCGTCTTTAGATAGCCTAATACCTCAGTTAGTCGGTCTTAAATTTAGTTGAACCACTAAGTTTAACCAACCCGGCCTATGATCCTGCTAACGCTTGATGAAGAGCGGAATTCAAATATGTGATGAACCGGATTTCACAAGAACTCCCCATCCATCCTCTGCTATTAAATCCCCTACTAGTTGAATGAGAGGATTGATTCTTCGTCGTTGGATCCCTGCCAACCGCAATTGATGACAGACTCCAAATAGAACTAGCTTAATTGCATTAAGGTTTTCATGTCTAGCTACTGCTGTTAACCCACCTGCTAGTTAGATCCATGAAATCCTTGAGGACCATCCGATCTAGATCGACGGTGGACCCAAAATACCATAAGGAGGATTTTATAAAAGTTCCTCACACAACAAGATTTTATTAGTCCGTTCTAGTTGAATCGGTGAAATAACTCAAAGCCATTGATCTTTCTTCACCTAGATACTGACTGTTTAAGTATGCGAGCACTTTAAACTATCATGCTCCTGAAAAGTGACTTTCATGCCTCCAACCTTCGAGTGCGATATCCAATGGGGAGGGGACATGTAGTTTGCGCATGTTTCCTATCGTGCACAACAAGCTTGTCTTTGGCCGCGCTAGTTCTCCCAATGAAATCAATGTCAACCATTGCTCTTCTTCAAGACCTGTCTCTGTCATTGATCATAAAGGGGATTAGTCACATTCACTTCTGGTTCTCGATGCTTATCTCAGGTTTTATCTCATATTAGTGGAATTATTCTCGACCGTTGATATGACGAGCTTGACCTTACATTAATTGAAAATGTACGTTCTTTACATTCTGTAACCATTGCTGAAATTAATCATTGGAAGGATCAATTTCCCCTGCAACTCGAAGCTTAATGTCGCATTTCTATGAATTATAGTTTATCGGTAAAGTAGGATTGATGAAAGTATTTCCTAGTGAATAGGTGCATACTCATTTGATCTTGATTTCTTTGTTTATGGGGAGTATTAATGATTTGATACACCTGCTATGTTAATGCTATGTTTGGGTTTTTGTCATTCTCATAGGAAAAGTAATTTTGGTATGTTGGAAATGGTTATGACTGCATGAGATGTATAGATCACTAAAGATGGAATGCACCTACTATGTCTTTTAATCCACTATATCTTGTAGGATTGTCTTAGTTTCTGAAAAGAGCCAAAAAAGGTCTAAGGAAAATGTATTTTTTCCACACCCCGAAGTCCGCAGTGGAAGGCGGAGGGCAGGAGGCAGAAATCAAAAGGAGAAATGAGTCTGAACGTTGTTTTTCAGTGATCTAGAGTTTGTATGTGGAAGGTGGAAGGAAAAAAGTGGAATATGAACAAATGAAGGTATTGTTTGTTAATTTTCTAATTTCTGTAATCCGCACCAGAAAGGAGGAAGGCAGAATTGCGAATTAACAATTCCACCACATGTTATGTTGTACGAGTTCTGTAGTCTGTAGTGGAAGGCAGAAAGGTGGAAGGCGAAAGGGGGAAGTGTGGATAAAATATTTCATCGGAAGTTAGCTTCCCAATTTCTAAAGACCACGGCGAAAGGAGAAAGGGAAGAATGCAAAAAGCGAAAGTCAATTTCAGTGCGGAAATGACTATCTGGTCGCAAAACTGGATTTACTTGAGGAAATCAACATTTTTTATTGTTTTAGCATAAGGATGAATTGTTATGAAAGGTTATAGCTAAATTTATGTGAAATAATATTATGTTTAAAAAAATTACATATCCATTTTGCAAGTTATATGGGTATGTTACAATGGTAGTATGGTACAATCGATTGGATACACCCCAAGATTCCATAATCCTAGGATATCTCATTGTTCTCCACACCATATTTTATTTTCATTTTCCTATGGAAATTCTACTGAAAAAATCCCGAAGAGACCCATATCAATCATGTAGCTTCCTGAAACTGAAAACCAGTCTCACCAATGGACTCAGGATGTCCAAATCAACTAGGAATGATTTTTCATACAAAATATGTTCATCACAAAGGTGTGTCAAAGGCCCCATCCATGTTAGAACTAGAATAATAATAAATCCTGCAAATGTTGAGAATCATAAAAATAATACTTGAGCCATCATACAAAATAACCATATGAAGAATGAATATGTATAATGGACACATGTAGACCATAAATAGTCATCATCCATAACCATCAGTCTAAAACTCATCCTGAAACCTGCTCCCGGCTTGGTCAACACTGGGTTGAGCAGGTCAAGACTGATCAAAAGATGACCCAAGTGCTAAACTCTTATACTGCAAAGTACAAAATGGACATGCATGCTCAATTATCTATGCTAACAGTGAGACTCAAGTAAAATTAGATTATGTTGGCGAGTATGAGCACAATACATATATAATAATCTAAATCTAAATGATTAGTTTCTTTAACAAGAACCTCCAGTGTATACTCAGTTATATATTTAGCCATTTTTCTAGTTAAGGGTGAAGGGAACTAAAAACTAGGTAAGGCCAAGGGGATGACTTGATAACTTGACACCGTAAGCATATCGACTAAAGGACAAGAGGATCCACACAACACAAAAGTTGGACTAGGTAAAAAAATAGGGAATAATAGTGTCTCACAAATGGGTGGAATAATGGGAAGGCTCCACTAAACTCTAGACAAGCAACCATTTTATACTTTATTTGCACAGCATTATTACACTAGTTAACCTCTAAAGGAAGGTTCCCTAGTAAACCTTCTCGGTTTCCAGAAAATAGCAAAGACATAACCTTCTGGGGCCAGTCTCTCCATGTTTCCATGTGGGGGGGGAATGAGTCATACATTATAGAAAGAATGAGTTTTCATCCTCTATCCATCAACTTTATTTCTTATTACTAACTTTCCAACCTCCAAGAGAAAGTGCCATGGAAATCCTTTTGGGATTCCAGAAAATGACTAAGGCTCAACATTGCGGGGATTTCCTCACACTGATACCCTATGGGGATAAATGATCCTTACAACATACAATGGATGAGTGCTCATCTCTTGGTAACTAGCTCATTTTATTTTTATTTGCAGTAGTGTCTCAAGACACTTTTATTATACTGGTTGGAAATCTAGTTAGAATAAATTTAAGCTCTGATGCATGAGTGTCTAAAAACACTTCTTTGGTAGGACTACTTGTGTTCAAGACCTAGAGACAGACATTCCCTATGACAAGCATCACATAAACCAACACTGAGACACAATTTATACATGGTGACCTATTCCAACATAGAGGTGAATGTGGGGCAAATCCCAGATGTCACTAGTCAAGTTACAAGTGAAGGTTAATGAACAACAAGGGAAGTTAAAGGATGGACATAGACAATGGAGATGGTGTCAATACTAGCAAGCTATGTCCCTAAAGGGAAATGACCAAATCCACACTTGGAGTAGGGCAAGGCCAATGAGTATGCGAAAGAATATATTAGACATAACAACTAGATCATTTATACTTTAGATTCCAAGTAAAACCAAGGAAAAGTATTTCTAACATATAATCAATATTGACCAAGTCTCACTATTAAACTAGGTAACATAACAACATCAAAATCCTCATGCACACGCCATAATATCACCTCGGACATATACATGCACTGGATCTGAAAACAATATGAAGATCACTGGAACAAGTGTTTCTGTTGCATATCATGGGTACTGTAAGAATCTCTTCTCTGGGTCATGAAAGAATGGATAACTAAGTCATCAAATCTAGGATCATGAGGATCAGTCATGGCATAGAGCTGGTCAATCTAGATACTCTAGATATGCTGAAAGTGGGAGATCATCAAATGGTGGCTTATCAACTGCTAATCTCATAGTAAAGGATTGGATCAAAGAACTGATCCATACTATGGAGGAACAAAAGTAGCCGATCTACTATATATGTGACAATAATACCTTACATTATTAATGAAAAACCAAAAATTTAGAGTTTCCTTAGTTGTTTACCTCTTATGTTTAAAGACATAATAAATATGATAATATGAAAACTCTTGAAGAGGCAATGAGAAAAGAAAAGTCCTTCTATGATCAAAATAAAAACAAAAGAGATAATAAACCTAATTGGAAAAATACAACACGTGAAAATTTTGAACAGAAAAAGAAAGGAACTAAGTTTTATAAGAAATATGGTAATAATTATCAGGGATACCAAGGGAATAATTTTAAAAATTATAAATAACAAAATCATGTAGTAATCAAACAAATAGAAACACCCACTGTCTCTAATAAAAATACTGCACAAAGGAAACCATTAAAATGTTGAGAATGTGGTAAACCAAATTGCTTTAAGGATTGCCACATAAGAAGGCAATCTTAGTAATGTCCATTCAATTCAAGAAGCTGCTACGGTGGGGGATATATCAAGAAGCATGACCATAATTAGTGCATCATTGGAGAACATGAAAGCAAATCATCAAACATCTATGGTTGAAATCGAAGGTATGTTAAAAGACAAACCCATTTCTATATTGATTGATCCACGTGCAGGTTTTAGTTATGTATCACCCAGAATTGTATAACTATACAAGATACAAAAAGATAAGTTTGAAAAATCTTGGTTACTTCAACTTGCTACAGGCACAAAGAGAAAGGTTACAAGCTTCATGAAAAAGTGTGATTTTGTTATGAATGGCTTAAAAACACATGCTGATTCAAATAGTTTACCTATATAAAATTATGATTTACTAATAGGAATGCACTGGTTAGAGAAACATTGAGTTATTTTAAACTTCTACGATAAAAAAATTTCATTCTTAGACGATAAAGGTAATACTATTGTCGTAAAAGGAATTCCCAGGAAAGTTACCATAAGAGAAAACTCAGCCTTACAAATGAAGAGGTGAGTTCGTAAAGGATGCAAAGTTTTTGCCATTTACATAATGGATGACAAAGCGAAAGATACCCAACTTAAAATATAAGATATACCAATTTTAAAATATTTTAAAGATATATTTTGAAAAGATATTCTCATAATATCTCTGAAAAGAAATATAGATTTTACAATCGATTTGGTACTGGGGGAAGTACCAACATTAAAGGCTCCCTATTAGATGAATCTAGTAGATCTTATTGAATTAAAATCACAAATACAAAAATTAATCAATAGCTAGTACATTCAACCTAGTGTTTCCCCTTAGGGAGCATTGAATTTATTTGTAAAGAAAAAAGATAGCACTCTAAGATTGTGTATAGATTATAGATAGCTAAACAAAATGATAATTAAAAATCGATATCATTTTCCTCATATTGACGACCTATTCGATCAATTTCGAGGGGAAACAATATTTTCAAAAATATACATAAGATCCAGATACCATCAAGTACAGATCAAGTATGAGGACATCTGTAAGATTGCTTATAGAACAAAACATGATCATTATGAGTTTGATGTAATTCCCTTTTGGTTAACAAATGCCCCTGTAGCTTTTATCTTTTTAATTAATAGTATATTAAGTAAATGCTTAGATAAATTTGTAGTCACCTTTATCGACGACATATTAATCTATTCTAAAAATAAACAAGAGCACGAAGAACACTTAAAAATAATCTTACAAGTGTTAAGGGAGCACCAATTATTTGCTAAGTTTAGCAAGTGTGGTTTTTTCAAGGACAATATTAAGTATCTAGGACATGTGGTGTCTAAGGATGGGATATCAATCGACCCCGATAAAATAAAATCTATCATTGAATGGCCTGTTCCAAAGAATGTAATCGATATAAGATCAATTATGGGGATTATTGTCCTGTCCTCCATTGTCTTTTGTTGTTGAGCTTCTCATTCCTATCCTTCCAACTTCATCTGGATGAACACTTTCAAGCATCTTTATGACCCATTTCAGAATCTTCTTTGATGGTTGATGGTAGGTGAAAGCTAGAAGACCTAAATTTCTCTTCTTCAGACTGAAATTTTGATTGAAATATCTTTTCGCAAGCACAATTCCGCAACTCTAGTCCCACAATAAACTTTCCACAAGCTTGGATTCTATCGAAACCAACTTTTCGCAATATTGGATTCTCTCGTAACAAAATTTTTGCAAGATTGAGTTTCTGCAAGCTTTAGTTTCCACAAGATTGAGTTCTCGCAGCTCAATCTCCGCAATTGATTTCTTCCACAACCCTCTTTCCACGATACCCTTTCCGTAATTGAGGATTGCGGATATACCTTCCCACTTTTCCATAATGGCATTTCACAATTTTCTCTCACAACTTCCTTTTCTGCAATTCTTTTGAGTTGTCGATTTCTTGCGGGCTCCTTCTTGGTTGTCAATCTGATCTCAGATGCAGATATTCACTTTTCTCTTGTGGAATTTATCCACAACCATCGATTTGCTAAAATTTGCAGACTTCAATTCAAATTGTAACAGACGAATTGATTCATGAGCGATCGATCTTCTGTGCAATTTTATACATCTCCTCCTTCGGAAATCATTTAAACATTGTTGAAGATTCATTCACACAAAGAAATAAGAATACGTCTGATTATTGAAAAGAAGACATCAGATAGTCACATATATGC
>LPNX011106681.1:65941-84862 GCA_001517045.1 Pseudotsuga menziesii | reverse complement strand
ATTACATTTGATTCTTAATTTAGAATTCTATCAAACAAGTCAGATCTACAATAGGAGGATCTGAACTCCTAAGAAAGTAAATATGTAACTAATCTATCTTCGAGCAACCTCTTACAAGATTCAAGGAAATTTGGGGAAATTGTCTTTATTACATTCAAACCATCACTATCTATAAAACAAATTACAAAAATCAACAACCATCCCTATCTTCTAGAAAATTTACATGGAAGCAAAAAATTAGCATTGACTACTTATTCAACAAACAGATAATTTGGATTAGATTCTCATGCATCATACTCTGGGGAAATAAAAGAATTCTTCAATAAGTCTCCAAGGTTCACACTATACTTGGAAATATTTTTTTTTGTCATCCATGTTGCATCTTCAGAAGGCTGATCTTTCCATTTGACCAAATACTAAAAATATTATGTGTCCCCGGTCTTATTTGAAACCCTTTTGTCAAGGATAGCTTCAATCCGTGGTTGTTCTTTCTGAGGTTACTATCCTTGCCAATCTAAAAATTGACCATTTTCTCCTAAAATCATTTCTTCTTCCTAAAAACCTGAACCTAAAAAAGGATATATCTAAAACATTAAAAATAGGAGAGATTTGAAGATTAGAAGGAAGTTCTATTTCATATGCATTTGCAGAAAACTTCCTCAAATTTTTACAAGGTCCAATCTTTCTTGAGCTTCAATTTATTGTAGGTTCCCTTAGGAAACATATATTTCCTAATATAGACCATTACTAAATCTACAACCTAAAATTTAACTTCCTTTCTTTTCATATATGCTCTCGGTTTGTATTTCCCAACACTTTCCTGCAATTTCTTCTTAACATTTTCTTGTAGCTCATGCATGCTAGATGCAAAATCTTCACCATCTTCACTTCTCCTATCCTATCCTCCCAAATTTATAAGTTCATATATTCCCCTCGGGTGGATTCCATATGCAATCCAGAAAAGAGTCATACTTGTACTCCTATTAGGTGAATCATTGTAAGCAAACTTAACTTGAGCAAGAGATAAATCCCATTGTTTCGGATTTTCATAAACAAAACTTCTCAGTATATTTCCCAAGCTAATGTTCACCACTCCAATCTGACCATTAGTCTCAGGATGATAAGCGGAACTAAAACTGAGATTGGTTCCCAAATTCTTCCACAAAATTCTTTAAAAATGACCAACAAATTTAATATCCCTGTCAGACACAATACTTAAAGGTAAACCATGCAACTTTACAATTTCTAAAAATAATAAATTAGCAATGTTTGTTGCATCATTGGTTTTATTACAAGCAATAAAATGAGCCATTTTTTAAAACCTATCCACTACTATATAAATAAAATCATTTCTTCTCTATGTTTTAGGAAATCCTAGAACAAAAGCCATATTGATGGAATCCCAAGGCCTAGCTGGAATAGGTAGGGGTTGATATAGTCCAGTATTTTGTCTTCTCCCTTTGGCATGTTGACATGTTTTGTATTTTTCAACAAAATTATTTACATCATGCTGCATTCCTCGCCAAAAATAAAAAGTACTCATCTGAGCAAATTTTTTATCATGTCCAAAATGTCCTGATAAACCTCCACTTTGTTTCTCCTGTATAAAATTTTCTCTCATAGATAATTTTGGAATACATAACTTACTATTTGTAAACAACAATCCTTCTTGTAACATGTATTCCAACCATTGGCTTCTATTATGTGTAGCAGGATTCTCACAGGCTGCATATATATCTTTGAAATCCACATCTTCTTTATACATATTAACTCAAGTTTCAAATCCCAAAGAACTGACCTTAATTTCCTGCAAGATCAAAATTACTCTGCTTAAAGCATAGAGAACTTTATTAGATTGTCCACTTGTATTCTTGATCACAAAGGTAAAGTTATGCAAAATTAGACCCACTTAGCATGTTTCTCATTTAATTTAGGTTGACTATTTATAAACTATAAAGCATGATTATCAAAATATAACACAAATTATTTGGACACCAAGTAATGTCTCCATTTCTTGAGAGCTTGTACAACAACATATAACTCCTTGTCATATGAGAGATGCTTTTGTTTGCATCATTTAACTTCTTGCTAAAGTATGCTACTGGTCTCTATTCTTGACTTAGAACAACCCCTATTGTTGTCCCACTAGCATATGTCTCTAGTTGAAAAATCTTATCAAAATTTGGCAAAGCTAAAAGAGGCTTCTCAGTGATCTTCTTCTTCAATAATTTGAAATTTCTGCCATCTTCTTTTGTCCACTTGAAAGGTTTTCTACTTCCCCTAAAGGTGTCTATTATAGGTGCATAAATTTGACTAAAATTCTCAATGAATTTTCTATAAACACTTTCAAGTCCATGAAAAATCCTTATCTCATATGTCTATTATAGGCCAACTTAAAATTGCTTGCACCTTATCTAGATCCATCTTCAACTCTTCTTCTAAAACCATGAATGCCAAATAAATCAACTCTTTTTTCAAGAAACTACACTTTTTCATATTTATCAGCAGCTTCTCCTTTTGCACGGTTTCCAACACCAATTTAAGATGTTTCAAATGTTCTTCTTTATTCTAACTAAAGATGAGGATATCATCGAGATACACTATCGCAAATTTTCGAGTGTATTCTTTCAAGACCTCATTCATGAATATCATAAAAGTCCTAGGTGCATTACTAATCCCAAACCACATTACTAACCATTCATACAGTCCATTATTAGTATTGAATGCAGTCTTCCATTAATTCCCTTCTCTTATTTTTATTTGATGATAACCAATTTGAAAAATACTTTGAACCACTCAATCAATCCATCAAATCATCAATGTGGGGTAAAGAAAATATGTACTTCATAGTGATCTTATTAATTACTCTAGAGTTGATTGCACATTCTCCATCCACCATCCTTCTTTGGGTTAAGCACAATGGGTATTGCACAAGGACTCAAACTTTCTTTCACCAAACCTTTATCTTACAACTCATGTACTTGTTGTCTGATTTCTTCATTCTCTCGAGGAGTTAGCCTGTAGATTTCCATATTAGGTAAACTTGCACCAGGTATTAAGTCAATGTGATGCCTAATACTTCTCATAGGAGGTAAAACATTTGGTAACTTGTCCACAATAATATCAACATATTCATCAAGCAATATTCTAACTTCAGTAGGAAAATAATCTAAATTTGTAGAAGTTAATATTACCGTTCGTTTTCCAACAAGAGAAAAATGTAGCTCATTCTCCTTCTTGACCTCTTGTAATAGTTCTTTCCCATTCATGAGCAAAATATTCCACCTTGAACCTTCTTGTACTGCTTCATCCTCCAATGGTGACAATGTATGTCTTTTTCCATCCTTTTCCGGAGAATAAGTGTTCTTTCTTCCATCATGAACAACTTTTTTGCCATATTCCCATGGCCTCCCTAAGAGTATATGGAATACATCCATATATTGCATTATATCACATAATACCACATCTTTATAAGTACGAATTTGAAACTCCAAATTGCACTGCTTATTCACCAAGAGATAATGTCCTTTCTGGAACGAGGACACTTTGTAAGGAGTTGGATGTTTCATCCTCTTCAATCCCAACTTCTCTACCGTCTCAGTGGAGACCAAATTATTTGTACCACCACTATCAATAACCATCTTACAACACTTCCCTTATGACTTGTATTTAGTCCTCAACAAACTCTTTCTCTCGGCGAGTTCATGCACTTTCTTCTTTGTCTTTACTAAAAATCTCTTCAGCATAAGAGAAACTCCTTCCTCGATAGAATTATTCACCTCTTCTTCTTCACTGGACTCCTCACAAGCCTCAACAATGTTTTCATTCCTCTGAGCTGGAGGTTTATTCCTTGGGCACTCCCATGACATGTGTCCAATTTCTCCACATGCATAGCATTTCACTTCTCTATTTATGCCTCTTCCTTGGCCTCCTCTAAATCCTCCTCTTTGTGTTACGTGGCTACTAGAACCTCCTGCCTCGTATTTAGGAATCCTACCTCCTATGTTTGGAAATCCTTTCCCTCTTATTGTATTTCTCCCTCTGCTCTTTTGGTTCTATTTTCTTAGTCGCTTTTCTTCTACCGTTGAGGCTTCTACATAAGAATCTTCAACAATTTTCAAATTCAATAAGTTATTTCATCTTGTATCTCATATATGAGTCCATTTATAAATCTAGCTACTCTTTCTATGTTCCCTTGTGTCTTTAGAGCTCTACTAATCAGCTTAAAGAACTCCTCTGTATATTCTTTAACCGTCATACCCTTTTGTCTAATATTATGTAGCTGTCTAATGAGAGTCAACTCATAATCCTTAAGCATAAATTGACTTTTAATTTTATATAGCATTTTATCCTAAGATTTGATTTTGGGCTTACCTCTTCTTTCTCTGTGGATCTGAAGTTCATCCCACCATATAATTGCATTCTCTTTCAGTTTGGTCACTGCATACCTCACCTTCTTTTTATATTCAATTTATTCAAAGTCAAAATACTTGTTTAAACCATTGATCTATTCCATGAGTTCTTCAACATTAAGATTACCTTCATACATAAGGACTTCAACTCTCGGTTGTTACTAACCTTCATCATCATCTTCAATACTTTTATTTCTTCAGCAACCTCCTCTCGCTCATTTTCAAAGGATTCTTCTTCATCACTGGTGTGTGTATTCTCTAAATTCTTTCTCTCCATAGATTCCATCCTAGCTTAGATTTGTCTTAATTCCCTTTGTTTGTCTATCTCTAGAGCTTGTCTTCATCAACCACATCCTAAAGGGACTCCGTATTCATCCTTGTATTGGTGGCATCTTTAGCCTCCTCTGATACCAAAAGTGATGGCAAGTAAAAGCTAGCAAACCCAAATTTCTCTTCTTCAAACTAAAATGTTGATTGAAATCTCCTTCTGCAAGTAGGATTCTGCAACTTTGCTCCCGCAATCAACTTCTTCAGGCAAGCTTGGATTCTTCGGCAACCAACTTTCCACAAGCTTGAGTTTCTGCAACTCAATCTCGGGAGTTGAGTTCTTCCGCAACCGTCTTTAGCAAGACCATCTCCGAAATTGAGTTCTCCTTTGGTATCAAGGCATAGAAAGTGGAAGCAAAAACCATGAGATTCCTGACCAAAGAAAGGTGGCCAAATGACATTTCATGTGGAGTATTTTCTTCAATAGCATGATATGGACTTCTATTTCTCAAATATGTTGCACATACTACTGCATCAACCCAAAACGTTTCACATTCTTGAAAAACATCATTGATATTGCCATATTCATTAATGTTCTATTCATCATTTTGCTACAGTGTTTTGTTAAGGATTACAACGAACTGAATTTTGATGTGTAATTCCACTTTTGCAACTATAGTCTTCAAATTCATTAGATGTATATTCTTTTCCATTGCTTGTTCTTGATTCTCTATCCATGCATTAAAGCTCTTAAATGATTGAAATTCTTTAGACTTTGTCTTCAATAAATATACCCAACACATTCTTGAATAATCATCAACAAAGGTCATGAGGTGAACCGGCATGCTGCTACATAATTTAGAATGAAACATTTCTAACTTTCTACAGGCTCTAAATTTATACTTTTGAAATGGTTGGCTACTATGTTTGCATGGTATGCATGCATCCCCTTTGTTCATTTTCTTAGGAATAATAGGCAAACCATATACACCATTCTTTGTTAACAAACTAAGACTTGTTATAATTCAGGGACCAAATATTGCATATCATAATAAACTAGATGACAAATTACCTTCTTCAAACTGAAACATATATAGGAAAAGTTTTGACCAACAAAGCTCTACACATATATAGTATATGTGATAAATCTGGAGGACACGCACTCCTTGCAGTTGAATGCAAGAAGGTCAACTCTCAGCTTTAGCAACTCAATCTTCAATGTAAACAACACCAAAACAATGGGAAATTGCAATAATTCTCTTATAGCCAGTGTATGGTCACATCTTTAGGCTTAAAAACACAGCTTTGGTTCGTAGAAGAGGAAACTCTTGACGCAACAGTTCTAGTCTAATATTCTTCAATGTCACAGCTCCAATACAACATTCACGTGCCTCTTTATTTAATGCACATAAAAGTGTTTGCAAAATTTTCCAGATAGACTCCATGCAAAAGTTAGGGTTTATGTATCAATTGCAGAATATAATATGAAACATTTTACCTCCACAAAGCTGCTTGAGGGAGTGAGTCTCCGCCACATCTTCAATTTTCAGCGCAGCCTTCAAACTTGAGATAACAGTCCCCTCAACACATACACAATCCCAAATAACACGTATTAGTATTCAAATACCAAAATGCAGTCTTCAAATAACAACAATACCAAGCTACAGTGACTAGATGGCCAGCAAGCTAGAAGAGAGCCCACGCATTGGGAAACGAACATATAGATTCCTCGGGCTTAACCTAAATTTTAACGCAACTTTTCCGAGATCTTTATGAGAGAACACAATCACAAAAACAAGATTTAAAAAGGTATTGTCATAAAAACATTGAGAGTTATAAATGGAAGAATGGAGGTCATTGTCACAATGGTGTGATGGGAGTGACCCACGACTCTTTGAAAACAAAATGAATTCAGAAATTCATTTGAAAACACGAATTTTCATATAGTAGGAGCCTCAGTATGAAGGTACACGCAACAATATAGTGAAAAAACACTATATGGAAATGAGACGGTGATGCAAAATTAAGGTTATGCATATCTGAGCAATCATTCAGCCATTAATAAAATAAAAAACCACTAAGTGAATTGAGAGAGTAAATAACGTAGCAGCTATCAAAATCCAGGATCAAAGGATCTCTCATGCCTCAAATTAGACCTGTTGCAGATAACAAATGAAATTATGGAACTCAGGCTATATGAGAAACGCAGAGGCAGGATGAGGACTAGCATACAACCTGAAACAAATTTGGCATATGGCATAACAGATGTCTGGCAAGCATAATGCCATGACTGGAATGCAATCCACAGTTATGGGAGATGGCTCTCATACCACTATCAAATGAAGAAATTTCACTATTAAATGAAGAAATTTCAAATTCATTTATTTAATTGTAAATGCATTCATTTATACATTTTATATGGTGATTGTGACTATTCATATTTATTATTTATTTACATTATTTACATAATATGCCAAATCATAATAAAGAGGAATAGGTTTTCAACAAATATAATATTTCTTGAATTTTATAAATTTATATTGAAGTACACATGCTCACACACATATCACACACATATCAGTCAATTCTACTTGAGGCCAATTAAATCAAAAGCATCTTAGTTTTGATAGAACAAACATTTAATAAGAATTTAGTTCTGTAAGAGGTTCAAGTTTGGGTCGAGATCAAAACTCATTACTCATGGGAGGCTACATCTAAATGCAACCATGCTAAGGGTTGGTGCATTAGAGGCTCTTATATGCCCCTCAATTGTGGTTTCTCATACCAAAAGCTCATTGAAACAAACCCAATTTCCTCATTAGTATGCTAAGGGTTGGTACATTAGAGGCTCTTATATGCCCCTCAATTGTGGTTTCTCATACCAAAAGCTCATTGTAACAAACCCAATTTCGTCGTTAGTATTTTCGTGGAAATAAGGTATAAATTTTTTCCTTAAACATTTTTCAACTACCCAAGAATGTTAGTACCAATGATTATTTGTCATTAATAATTAACAACTCCATATTCATACTAGTAGAAGGATATTTAGATTGATATAGTGTTATTCCATTCTAGAAGTAACCCAAATTATGTATCAATTTAATTTCTTTATAATACCATTTTTTCTTTAAATACAACTTCTAATTGAATTCAACTTGATAAGAATAACTTCTTCTTAATTAGTAATAACATAAATAACTTCATATATTCACAACACATAATAATATCATAAATCCTTGTCCATACTTCTTCATTATACAACATTAATAACATTCTACAATAAATCAACATCATGACAATATTTTCTTTACAAGGTATTATTCTTTTTTACATTAGAACAAAATATCAAACAACAAAGATGTGAGACCCTTTCTTAACTTCTTAAGTAAATTCCCACACATCACTACTTAAATTTATAGTTATCTTGAGAGAATATTTCATAAGCTTACTAAAACAATCACATGTATATTATCTATTAACCATTATTAATTAATGATAACACTTTACTATTACTTTACCTTAATTTGTAACATAATCAACCATATGCTTATTGTGTGCAAGGTATTAGCATGTTGGAAAATATACTAGTACTTTTTATTATTTCTTGGTCTCATATTAACAAAATATTTAAGTATCATAGCCCACATTGTGTTCAAGACATGCAAAGTTGCAGAGCACTAACTTAAGTCAAATTACAAATATAAAACTCATAAGAATCAAATGCAAAAGAGGGACACTCATTTAAGTGGTTCACCCAAAAATGTTCTACCTCCACAAAGAATTTGCTAGTAATTTTATTAATTTATCTAGAAAGGAGAGGAATTTGCTAGTAATTTTATTAATTTATCTAGAAAGAAGAGGGTACAATGTGGAACACATATGCTGCAATTTATTTTCCACTTTCTCAAAGTCTTTATCATAGAGAACATTTTCAAAATTCAATGCATCCCTATTACAAATCTTTTATTTTAATTATGGAAACATCCCACCTATTACATATTAAAATGGTTAAAGAAATTGATTAAATAATATTATTAGCTTTAAGTAAAAAATTCATAAATAATTTTAATCCTCAATTCTTTGGTCATGAATTTAACTCTCATAACAAAGATTTCACTAAACATATAGTAAATCTTTTCAAATAATATATTAATTAATATTAACATATTTAATACACATTCAATTCTTAACATATCTAAGTGATGGTAACTTTTTATCCAATAAAACATTATATACTAAGGATAAGCTCAATACACCAATGCAAAAGTAACTAAATAAAATATCAATTAATGACATACTTAATTCCTAACATATCATATTCAATGATATATTTTCCTAATTAAAATATTAATTCTTAGTAATATACTTAATAGACATACCAAATTACAAAGGGATCGATACTCTTGTTGAGACCATCCTAAACACAATATTTATAACAGTAATTAATTAGCCCCATGTTCCCTTCGACTCCTTACTTTGATTTAGTTAGTCCCATGTTCCCTTGGACTCCTTACTAGAAATCAAGAAGAGATTGGAATTCTAACGTTCAAACTAACCATCGGAGAGCTTATATGTTAGTCTAGAAGGAAGGATAGTCTCAATGTAAAAGTAACTTACAAACATAAACATGAGTTTGGTTACAAGAGTCAACCTTCCACACATACAAGGTTCTTTTACCCAAGGGATTGCGTGCTTTTAAATATAAGATAAATTGGTAATTACACCGAAGTTACATCGAAGGTGTTATTAAGGGGCGGTCCTTCTCGGGATTTCGTCGTCTGTGGACGGCCTATGAGGAGCCGCCTCCTGTCCACAGCTTACATGCTAACCTGCCCTCTTAAATGCTAACCTGCCGTCTGAGACAAAGAAGCCACGTGTAAGAAGAATCAATAGACAGGAGATCGCTGAGGAATGCCTTTTCTCCGGTTGAAGGACAACGCCATCTCGGGTCACTGCAGCGCACGGTCTCTGCAATGTCCTGCTAGCGATGGATCCACTTCGTCTCCGTTTCACAAATTCTATTGTGGCCGTGCAGCCCAAAGCATTGCACCCCACGCCTCCGCTCGCGCTGGATCCTGACGAAGTGTGGAACGCCATAGTGTTATCCACATCCGAATTGGGCGATATCTGACCGCGCTCTTCAAACTCCTTCAGCCCTTCCGAATGTGCAAACACGAAGTCTGAGAGGGAGAAGAGACTCACAGTACGTCTCCTCCTGACAAATTGTCTCCATCGAGAAGCTTTGAAATACTTGGCAAAAATCTTGTAGTAACTTACCAAAAGCGGTCTAGAACTACAACAATGGCTATCAGAGCAGGATTGATGGTGGTGGAGGCGTAGGTGTGCTTTGTGGGTCCTTTACTTATGGCTGCATCTGGTGAGGCTCCCCATCCAAACTCATATCTACCTGCTACCTGCTGAAATTTCCTTGGACGGGAGCCTTGGACGGGATTGCTCAGGAGGCAAACTCATGGCCAATTTCTTTAACAGATCTACTTCAAACCTATAAATTTGTTGAAAATGCATAGATTTAATTAGTTACATAGATCTAATTAGTTACTATGTTCGTGGAGAATGAACTGTAAAATCATAAATAACGCCACTACGTGTGCTAAGCTCTGCAAAATGATGGAATAACCTACCCATTAAGAAAATAGACTCCATGCAAAATGATGGAATAACCTACCCATTAGGAAAATAGACTCCATGGGTACAATTTTTATGAGTTTTTGAGCTGCTAAAGTTAAAACCAACACATTCTAAACATCGAAATCGAACTGATATTGAATCACATATTGAATCACAAATGCCTAGCCTCGGGACTGCCCAACGAAGGAAGGAAGGAAATATTTTAACATCCGCGAGGCTAAGAATAGCCTATGGGAGAGACCAACTTGCACATTGTTTTCTGCAATTCAATCCTTTGTCTATTCAACTTGATGATGCGCTCCCCCATTTTTTCCACAGTCCACTCGTTAAATAAATCATCCCAAGATTTATCCACCAAGACATTTCCGTACGTGTTCCTATTGTCCTTAAAGGCTTCCCACTCTAAAATGAAGTGTTTTTCCGTCTCCACTTTACCAGCGGTGCAAAAAATAAACACTCTTTCTACACAAGCTTCTTTTGGCCTTTTCCAGTGCCTGGTCTCACAAAGAGTTGATAGAAATTAGTTCTTAATTGAGCAATGCGAATTTTGGCTTTCCAAGGTATATTGGCCCCTATGTACACCTTTTGATGTTGATAGTGGGTAGGGTTAAACTCTTCAATATAATACTTTCTCTTTCTCCCTAGCTCTTTATCCCAAGTTCACTTGTGGAACTTATTGATAACAAAAGCCTTTATTTCTTTATTATTCGTAGGACACATGCTCAAGCACATATCCCACTTGCTAAGCCATTTAATATTTTGCCGCATCCAATTCTTCTTTCTTTTGCACAATATGTCATTAAAGACAACCGTAGGCCATCTAGCTTCTTCCATTTGCTCAACTCTTTTTAGATATCTTATGAGTCTCACCATAGCGATTGCTTCAATAGAATCCACCCCCATTTCACTTAACATGATTTTGTATGGCACTGAACCGTTAATTTTGAACTTGCTTGTGATCATGTGTTTTTGAATCTTTTCTATTTGCTTCCACTGTAAGTCAGAGGTACTACTGGCCCAAACTTCACAACCATAGAGAACAACCGGGATCACTAAGAGTCCAAAAAGGGTTTGCATAGTTTTCCAGTCCCATAACTCTGCTTCTCTGCACCTATTTTGGAAAGCATAAAACACTTTCCAACCTCCCAGAGTTCTTTTTTCCTACAGCCTTCCCAACTCAAACTTTTGTTGAAGTCGATTACGAGGTACTTGTAATCTTCCACTACTTCAAGGGTATTGTCTTCAAAGTAGAACTTATGTTGTTTATGTTTTCTTTTGCTAGAAAAAACTACCACTTTCTTCTTGTTAGTATTTACTTGCATCCCAACTGTTCTACAAAAGTGCTCAAGGGAAATCAAGTGCTCTTGCAAGCCAAGAGCAAACTTAGCAATCAAAATAAGGGCATCTTCATACAAAAGAAGCCTTATCACATACTCTCCCATGAGGACGCCATCCCAGCCCTCTAGGTTTAACCACTCTTAAAGTTTGTCAATATATAAGCCAAAAAGGGAAGGGGATAATGGGCACCCTTGCTTGACCCCAATATCGCTTCTGAAACTTTTGGAGATACCATCTGATGTTCTAATTTTGACTTTGACCTCCTCATATAACATGTGAACAGTTGCTCTAAGATGTATAGGAACCCCAAGTTCCTCCATTCTATGCCATAGTTTATCCCTGGGAACCGTGTCAAAAGCTTTTTTGAAATCTACAAAGCAACAAAAGGCTTCCCCTTTTTTTCTCCCACACTTTTTCAATGATGTGCCTTAAAGTAATACCATGGTCACCGTGGAATGTTTAGGTCTAAAACCTGCTTGTCCTTTAGCACGCTTTCCCCTTTCTTTCGCCCACTTGCTAATTCTATTTTCTAGCATGCTTCCAAATAGCTTTGCAAACAAGGGGTTTATCATTATGGTCCTATAATTGGAGGGATCGTTGACATCCCCGCTCTTGAAAAGAGGAATTGCAAGGCTAGTTGTCCAATCTGTAGGGAATCCCTACTAAATGATGTTGTTGAAGATTCCTGTAATGTGAGGTGCAAGAGTTTTTGAACCCCACTTTAGATATTCAGCTTGAAGTTCTACTAAATCTTCGGCTTTTCCAACACCCAACTTCTTAATACCCACCTCAATCTCTTGCGTGATGAAAAAATTAGTAATGGTGGTGGTGTTGACTAAGGGGGGAGGGGGTTCAACCTTAGGATTCCGCTCATAGAGTTGCCTTGCATACTCAAGCCACTGGTCCGCTGTAATATTGTTTTCAGTTTGCTTCTTGCTCGCTTGAAGTTCCTTCTAAAATAGTTTCGGGTTGTTTTTCCCAAGGAAGATTAGCTCTTCCCTCCTTGAGACCATGAAATCAATTTTTTTTCTTCCTTATAATCTGCTTGTATCTTTTTAAGTCTTTTTTCTTTCCAGTTTGACTCTCTCCACCTTCTCCTTGCGTTTTTGCACTCCTCATCGAACCAAGCATTAAAAGGAAAGCAATTTGTTTCACGTTTCCAATTCTTTGCTCTCTTGCATTTTGTGACAGAATTAGTTAGTTGTTGATTATTAAGGCCTTGGGATGGAATTTCCTCCCTCTTACAAAGTCTCTCTAATGCCTTCCTAAAGACATTACAGTTCTCTTGAGTCAAAAGAATTCTGCCCTTTGCAAAAGGTTGTTGAATGTGCTGTTTTTTGTCCCCTCATGCTGCTTATCAATCCAAGAAAGACTTAGATAGATCGGTTTGTGATCAAATTTTAAATCCTAGAGTTGTTCTCCAATCATAACTTCCTCCATTTTCTCGCATAGTCCTTGTGAGCAAATTTTATAATTCGCCACACTTGCTCCATTGTAGGTATTACAAGTGAAATCACCAGAGTTTGACCATTTAGGCAAACCATTGCATATTACTAAATTGAAAGTTCCACATAAGGTAAGAAACTGTTCTCTAAAGAAATTGCAGCTTTTGTTGTCTTTTGAAATTCTTGTCTATTGATGATTTCTTTCTTCTGTAAGCCAAATAGGATTGCAATCTTCCCTTTGACAAAGAATGCTAGCTTGCTCACTTGCGGTCCTGGAGTTGAAATCTCCTATTAGAAGGATTTCACCTACTTGAGAATACTTCACAATATCGTTTTTCAATGCTACAAAAGGGTCTTTATGGTCGAACCCCCTCCTTTTGTAAATTTTTTAAACTTGTGGGGCGAAGTAGCATGCTCCAATTCTGATGACATTTCCATTTTCTGATATTTAAAACCATATAAATTGTTTATTTGAGTCTTCCTTTTCTAGTTGAATGCAACGATCTACCTTTTTCTTCACTAAGACCATGATACCACCATGACCTTTTCCATTCTCTGCTGCCTTGTTCCATACTGCCAGCTTCATATATTTTTCAAAAAGGGGTGTCTTGCACCCTTCATGTTCATGTGTTTCCACAAGACATATTATGTATCTATCTTCTGCAATAGGTCCTAGTCTAGGTCCACGCCTCCATGGGTATCCTCTGTAGTTCTAACATACTAAGCTTAAAGGAACCTGGGTAGACCTTGATTTCTATTTGCTTTGGGATACAAGACTCAAAGTTGACTCTACACTCTTATTTTCCCATCCTGAACTTGCTACGATATTTTCTGCTAAGGGGTTTGCTATCACTTCTTGATTATTGTTTTGCTTTCTTGCTTTAGAAGGAGGACCAAAAACAACAATAACAACTTTTCCTTTGTATAACCATGCTCTTTTTCCCTCATCTCTTGCTGCTCTGACCTTTGACAACCCTTTTTTTCTTTCCTCTTGCTTCATGATAGTTAAGTCTTCATCCAGGAAAAAGCAAGAACCCTTTAAAAGATGCTTCTTACTTAGAAGAGTTTGCTTGTCACGTGCACTTGCCATGATGAATTTTATGGGCCTCGCTCTCTCATCACTGGGTTTACCCACCCTCCATGCTTGGAAAATTTGGCCTTGGCAATTCAACTTGTCTTTTAGAAAGTCGCTTGCAAGCTCTGGGGTATATTCGTTCTTACCATACTCTCTTACACCTTTAATTATTATGTTTGTTTCTCTGACTTGTCTTTCTTTGGTTTCGTTTCCTTGTTTGTTGTCTCCTTGGTTGCTTGCTTCTTTTTCCTTTTCTATATTAGCATGCTTGCTAATAACTTGTTCCCACATTTTGGAATTTTTGGTGGAACCTCCATTTTTTGCTTCTCTTACTTTCATTCCCTGGTTATTTGCTTGTCCATCTGTTTTCCCTTCAACATTGGGTGTTTTATGATTCAACACCCCTCTCTCTTCCCCTATTGATTCTTTCATTCTTTGTAAGTCTGCCTTCATATCTTGCCACTCATTCTTGCCTACCAGAATAGCTTCTTGCAACAATGTCGCTTGCCCTTTTAAAATTTTGTTGCATTCTGCTAGATGTTGATTTTCTACTGTTAACAGATGGATTTTAAGGTCCCTCTCATTCTCTTTGACTTCCAAAACCTCCACTCTCCAATGTTATGGATTTCTTCTTTCAGGATTTTTATTATAAAAATAGTAGATTAGAAAGAAACTCGAACCTGGTCTTGGTGGAGGGTCATTCGGAAGCAACTATAATTGTTGTTGGGGAAATCAGAACTGATGTTCATGTTATTGAGGATTTTGTGGGGTTGACTGTTGTAAGTTTCCAAAGGGACTCGCCAACCTTGTTGGCAATGATGACTTTGAGTTTTTTGAGGTGCCCATTGTTGCCAATTCTAAGAAGCATATTGTCAATTTTGTTGATTAGTCCAAAATACATTGTAAAATGAAGAAGGATCTTGAACCATACCTAGTGGACGAGTTTTCCATGGTTGTATCTAGCCGATAAAACAAATTTGTTTGGTCTCTTGTTAGCTCCTTGGTAAACTGCTTTCAATCTTGGAAAAGAAGGGCAGTTGTTGGTAACATGCTTTTGTTCACAAATTCCATAGATTTCAATGCGGTTTAATGAGCAATCCTCAGTAATTTCCAAATTGTAGCAACAACAGAGATTTTCCCGTTATTTTCTGCTTGTTTGAATACTTTGGCTGTCAAAATATAAGAAAATCAACAGGTGGAATATTAAGCCTTGGAAAGGACCCAACTAGCATTGAACTTTCCTCACTGTGGCAGAAGGCGATGTATAGCCTTCTTTCCACGTGCTATGCATGCAGACCAGACGACATGCGATCACGCCCAAAAATGATGAAAAATCCAATTCAGCTATTTCAGAGTTTGGTTTAATGCCAAGTAGCACAAAAAGGGTGAAAGGAAATATAGCTAATGTTTATTTGAAAGTTTTGAATATTATTATACATAATAGAGATGTCTTAAGATAAAATTCAATTTTACATAAAAATTTAAATATACTGGAACATATGTCTCATTTAATCTCAACCATATCAAATGTAGGTTGAGAGATAAATAGTTAGGTCACATATCCGTAGATGGTAGTCATTGACTGATGTGGTAGTTGTAGGCTTACTAAATGAATGACTTGTACACTTGATTTTTGTTATGAGCTAATGGTACCATGGAGCAAAGAGATGCTATGGTGGGTATGACTAAATGTTCTATGTCATCAAGGATGAGAATTAGCCATAGGTGGAGAAATGGTCTATTTAGTTGCTAATGCAATTAGAATTTGGTATTTTAAACCGAAATATAGATTTATATATGTTATGGGACTCATATATGTGCATATATTCTATATTCTTTTTAGGGAGTTATCATGTCATATTTTAAAGATGATTTTTAAGGATTATTATATTTATCCATTAACATTGTATTAGAATTCAAGGATTTTTATATGTTGAGGATTCATATATGGTTCTTCTAAAAGAAGGTCATTAATCCAACGACTTAAGAAAGGGAGGCCCTAATCCAACGTTTTAAGAAAATAAAGGAAATTTTCTTCATTAACTCATTATACAATATAGCGCTTAAAATGAATGATATGATAGTAGGAAGTAAGAGCAAACATATACTCTCTATGAGATACAGATATATTTTAATTGACCGAGTGATCATTCCAATCTTATCAGCTCTTCATGTTCCTCCAAATTTCTCTACTGTAGATAATACAACTACAATGCCGATGGGTCAAACATTAGACCCTACAAGTACATCCACACCATTTAGACCCATGCATGAATCGACATTGTGTCACGGGTCCACTATGTCGAATCTAGTGGTAGTTAAGAAATATTGGAAGTTATTTAACATGATTGTTATAGAATGTTGGGAAAGCCACACTACAAATCTTCGTAATTAATTTGTTAATGTCAGTGTTACTCTATCTGTCATGTTGGGGCCATTCAATTTCAGATTTGATGGAAAACTCAGTCAATATTATATCACTCTGACTGACTACTTTACAATGATCCACTTCTATTGAAGAATAGGAATACAAAATAAGACCCTTGGTACAAATGTTTATTTAAAAATACCAAAATATTGGAGTGTCAATTAAATTTCAAAGATAACATTACATTGGTTTCTATTTATTGCATGGGTTCCTTTTTATTGGTTATTAGTATTTGCACTATAATTCATATATATTCACTATACTTGCTTTTAACACATAAACTTGCATTATCTACATACGGATAACTTTCGTTCATTTTAGACATACAAAAATTATTTTCGGTGTTTCATTTCCCTCGCTTTGGTGGTATGCTAGTTAGTTTATGGAATTGGCCCTCTACACAGGCCACCCTTTACTCCATGAAAACAGGTAATAAGATTGTGGTCGAGCTCTTTCTTCGTTCAAGAAAGTCTGCCCACTCTACCTCAATGCACAACTTAAATAAATAATATTTCTTTCAATGCA
Organism: Pseudotsuga menziesii; assembly: GCA_001517045.1. Classification (NCBI taxonomy): domain Eukaryota; kingdom Viridiplantae; phylum Streptophyta; class Pinopsida; order Pinales; family Pinaceae; genus Pseudotsuga; species Pseudotsuga menziesii. Next base: position 67,723 of record LPNX011106681.1, on the reverse strand, counting down.
TAACTTAAATAAATAATATTTCTTTCAATGCATAACTTAAATAAATAATATTTCTTTTATTTGAAAAAAAATATCCTATTATCCTAAAAAGAGGGGAGTAAACAATGAAATTGGAAATGCGATAGTTGAAGGAAGGATACAATTGCAATGTTGCCTGGACAACAAGTTTTATATATATATATAAGTTTTCTATGAGGAATGACCATTCAGTCATCACCACTTCAATAGTTATACAATTTCTATTGTTCGGTTCTCAAAATACGGAAAACATTCACCAAAGAAAACAACATCAACAATAAATACCGCTAGACTTCAATATTTTTATTGAGATATTTTTGGATGCTTGAACAATCTCAATAAATCTCATAATTATTTGTATTATAATATATATTTACACACCTCAATAATAGCTATCAAAATGTTCTTAGACTAAATACTTTATCTTCTTTAAAATAAATTAATCAACATTTTTATCATACAAGTTTGATCCTTTCATTAACTCTTTTGATCCATGATCCAGTGTATTTAATAATAATTATTCTCAACTATTATAACTTTTCTCCCTTCATATATAATTATTAATGACTATTCTATAAATCTTTTCTCCCTTCATAAATATATATCTAGTTAATAATAATTATTTTCCCGCCCTATAATTACTAACTTTTCTATGAAATGGTGATTTAGAATCACTCAATAAAAATGGAAAATAATTAAAGTTTTAGCCAAACTTTGAGAATAACAATTTATTCTTAATTAGTTAATAATAACTATTAATACTATTCACTTAATGTTATTAAAAAATATAAAGATATCCTGTAAATGAGTGTGTGCAAGAAGTTGAGGGTCTCTTTTGGCGTGTTAGATGCAATACAAAACTGAAAAAACAGACATCCATCAACTTGCATGGATATTTTGAGACACTTACACAATGAATCTTGCAATCAATAAAAAACAAGAAATTTAGGAAATTGAATGACCTTTCCAAATATATAATTTTTTTATATTGAAAATGCCATTAACTATCTAAAGTTAGACATTTTTTAATGGGCACTTTTTATTTTTGGGACAAATTATAAGGTATATGTCTTTGTGGGTGCAGCGTCTGAGTGTCTAAATGATGGAATAAACTTACGAAAATCGGTATACATATAGAGAACATATAGGACTAGTGCACGACTATTTTTCCAATAATAAAAATAATTTTTTTAATTTTTTTTTAATTACCTAAGAGATCAAACCTTGAAAACGGTACGTCAATTGTGGGTGCAGCATTTGAATGTCTTAATGCAATTATTTGGAAATGGGTTTTTTATAGCATGTAGAGGTTGGTGTTCTTTAGTGCACCATACAATTTTTTTTAAATAGTTTAGAAACGAAAGAGATATGGAAGAAACACTAACAGTGTGTTTTTTGAGTTGAGTGATGACAAAAGATAAATAAGAAAAAAATAGAAAAAATTATGTATTCTTGTTAAAATTTACATATTTATAATCTACAAAAGAAACCATATATGTTAATAAAATCTCATAAAAAATGGAGGTATGTAGCATAATCAGACGAACTGCTAAACATGAGCATATTGAAAATTTGGATATAATGTTGAATTAGCCATGGTTTATAATACTCCAAGGCATAGGCATGTTGAATCCAAAGCAAAGTGTGAAGCAGACACATAGGCATAAGAATTCCATGAAACCATGGGTGGAGGCTCGACCTTATCATTTGGAGGGAATAATTTTTTGAATTTAAACACAATGTGAGCACGATTTAGTAAATCCA
>LPNX011106681.1:55941-60941 GCA_001517045.1 Pseudotsuga menziesii | reverse complement strand
TTCTAAATGTGATGGAGATAAATGTAGATTATTTATATCGTTGTTAAAATCTAGGTCTATGACTGTTGTTAGGAAAAACTTAAGGATAAATATGATAAATAGTTCTGAACGAAGTTCTTATGTTGTCATAAGTTTGGTAGATGCATTTAGTAATATTGGAAAGAAATCTCGTTCAAAGGATTGCAATGCAGCTCGCCGTGTGTTGTCACAATCAATCATGAACAAAAGCACCAGGGCCCTTCCCCTTCTTAAGCCTACATCCAAACTTGTAGGATTGGATATCAAAGCATTCCGTAGGTATTGTTCTAGAAGAGAACAACTTGACTCTAGTGAAATAGATGTCTGGTCCTTCGTTGGCATCTTGCCATGCTCTGATATGAAGCTCATTGATGCGGTAAAGGGACTAGTGCAAGAGTTTTGGCATGACAATAGTAGACCTTCATCCAACCAAAAAGATGTACTAAAATTGAGAATGGGTTCAAGGGACTGTGAGCCCCACATTAAAAATTTTCTTGACATGACACAAACATAATTATATGAGAGGTTTAGGCATGAACATAATGAATTTAACTTCAACCAAAGATCCTTCGAGAAATGCAAACCATGGTATGTTAAAATAAACACAACTCATAACACATGTTGTTGTCGATATCACATTGAGTACGCTTATTATTATGATACATATATACATATATTGCATGTTTTGCATAACACTCTTGTGCAGGAATGCTCATCTACATTGCCACCGACATCATCTAGAGAGCTTATCCATAGCATCTTGTGTAGAATGATAGAAGGTTGCACATTTTATCAAAGGCCTAGAATAGATGGGACATGCCCAAGGTGTGGTGGAATGGCATTTTTGGAAAAATGCATACATGTCACCGATGAGCATGAACTTGGGAGGCATGAAGTGAACTTGCAGTCATTCAAATATGTCACGTATGATATCGGTGGAGGGAATGAAAGGAAAAAAATACAATTGGTCACCTCTCAGGTTAGCAACAAGTTCCTGAATAGTATTTTTTCCTATCGATATCTATTGCTACTTCATATATGTAACAACCTATTGATCTGTACATCTTTATTGTTGATCTACTAGGTACTGGTATGCAACTTCATGGAGGAATTCTTTGAAAAGACACAATAGTATGTAAAGTATGTACAGGTGTCTTGTTGGCAAGATGAGTAGTTTAGAGTGTGCAGGGATACATTTCCTATTTGAACTATATTATCAGTGGTCGATTTTGCGGAAAACTACACTCTTCAACCATAAAACGAGATTCAAAGTTAATATTATCACTTAGATCAAGTCAGCATAATGGTCCATATCACCTATAAACATGGGGCAGATAGTACTAAAGAGAACAAGGTTATATTGAAGGAGTGTCACTTTTACATAAGTGATGACAGATGTCATGACTTGGATTTTGTACAACATAGATTTCAATTGTTCTACAAACACTTGGAGGATAACAATATACATATGGAACAACATTGGATTTGGTTTGATAGTTGTGAGGGGCAATTCAAAAATTCCCGTGTCTTCCAATGGCTGTGTATTCTCCACAAGAGGAACAAGGTGCCACATATTTGGAACTATTTTGAGACTGGACACGGAAAAGGGGAACATGATGGAGTTGGTGCATGCATCAAGACTACATTACGTAGGCAAGAGATGAAATTCACAACTATTTCACTCATCCGAGATGGAAATACCATTGTTGAATGGTGTTCTTCAGTGATGGGGCAAGGAGCTAGAAGGCAAGAAGACCAATCATCTCAAAAAGCACATGTACATAGATACTTTTTGGGAGGTGGTCGATGTAGATCGATCACACCTATATGAGTGCAAGACTGTCCAAGGAACTCATGCATTCCATTCAGTTAGGACGTCATACAATGCTATAGTTGAAATGTGGACAAGAAAACTCTCTTGTTTTTGTTATCCATGTAGCAGTGGTGAATGGGACAACTATGAATCCACAGATTGGGTTGACAGCTGGGATCATGTATCACTCCCCATTGGATGAAAAATAAATTCATAATTATCCCAGTTGGAGGAAGGCCAGTCGAGTATTTCACATGACTATGACCACATTTCAGATCTCATACAACCAAGTTCGACTATTATGTTGATCACTTTGAAATGTTTGACGACTAGTTGTGTTCAGTTAGTTGACTCCTAGGTATGCACTTTATTTTATACAGGGCACATATACGCAGTGGTTGCCCCGAGAGACAATGAATGGCACACTGACTACTGGCTGGTACGTTGCTTGGATGGGAAGCAGACCCTCATTGTATCATTAAACGACTCCGAGGGCAATGATTTTCCAATTGGATCAATGGTTATCAAAGGGGAATATTTGACACAGGTTTCCCACGCACGAAAGAAAAAAGGTTATGTATTTGAATATTATAGACCAGGTCAAATTGTATACCGTTATACAAACTTAGTTATTCGCACAAACCTCCAGCTGCAAACAATGCCAAACAAGAACTCATCAAAGTTACGATACTTGTTGCCTTACTCCAAGCACGAGAGGCTAAAGGATACCGTTGCTATTAGAGGTGATCTCGATGGTCTAGTCGAATGACCACAGGTAGGTAGTCAGGTATGTGGTAGTCAGATGTTTTGGTTTCATGGTCTCATTGATTATTTGCAGTTTGATACATTGAGCGCTTGATATATTGATAAATTCAATAGACTTCTACAATGGATTCGTTGTATTATATTGATACTTACATGACTCATGACTTATATCCCAAGACCATTATCTACCACTCTATCTGGGATATATCTATTTAATTTTCCTTGAATCTCGAAGTTGATCCTATCAGGACATCTCCTTGAATCCAATAATTATCTCCTTCACTCCGATAATTTGTTTATCCTGGGTAGGGATTCAACAGGTGTCCCTGAAAGCTTGTAGGAGGTGGGATTCAACATGCGATAGAATGATGGCCATTTCTCGGATCGACGAACCATCAGCTCTGTTGGATTCAGGACATCGAGATAGTTCTAGGGAGGTCCTCTAATCTGGTTCCATGGATAAGAGACCATTTTTTTTGTCAATTTTTGAAACTAGGGTTTTGCTCAGTAAGTGAATGTGAAATATTTGCACATGGGGGTCAAATTTGCATATTTCTCAACCGTGAAGGTGTGGCTAGTGTTCCCACATAACACATGCCTAAACACGCTTGCACAAACCACCGAAAGCCCTTTTTGATGCATGGTTTTCATTCTATGCCCTAGGTAGGGATTCAACAGGTGTCCCTGAAAGCCTGTAGGAGGTGGGATTCAATGTGCCATAGAATCATGACCATTGCTCGGATCGACGAACCATTGGCTCCATTGGATTCAGAACATTAGGATAGTGCTAGGGTGGCCCTCTAATCTAGTTCCATGGACAAGAGACCATTTTTTTGGTCAATTTTGGAAACTAGGGTTTTACTTAGTAACTCAATGTGAAATATTTGCACATGGGGGTCAAATTCGCATATTGCTCGACTGTGAAGGTGTGGCTAGCATTCACACATAACACATACCTATACACACTTGTACGAACCACCGAAATCCCTTTTTGATGCACGGTTTCCATTCTATGCCCCAGGTAGGGATTCAACAGGTGTCCCTGAAAGGTCATAGGAGGTGGGATTCAACGTGCCATAGAATCATGACCGTTGCTCGGATCAATGAACCATTGGCTCCGTTGGATTCAAGACATCAAGATAGTGCTAAGGTGTCCCTCTAATCTAGTTCCATGGATAAGAGACCATTTTTTTGGTCAATTTTGGAAACTAGGGTTTTGCTTAGTAAGTGAATGTGAAATATTTGCACATGGGGGTCAAATTCGCATATTGCTTGACCACGAAGGTGTGGCTAGTGTTCCCACATAACAAATTCCTAAACACTCTTGCACAAACCACCGGAAGCCCTTTTTATGCATGGTTTCCATTCTATGCCCCGGGTAGGGATTCAACAAGTGTCCATGAAAGGCTGTAGAAGGTGGGATTCAATGTGCCATAGAATCATGGTCATTGCTCATATCGACAAACCGTCAGCTCCGTTGGATTCAAGACATCGAGATAGTGCTAGGGTGGCCCTCTAATCTGGTTCCATGGACAAGAGACCATTTTTTTGGTCAATTTTGGAAACTAGGGTTTTTCTGAGTAAGTGAATGTGAAATATTTTCACATGGGGGTCAAATTCGCATATTGCTCAATCGTGAAGGTGTGGTTAGCGTTCCCATATAACACATGCCTAAGCACACTTGCACAAACCACCAAAATCCCTTTTTGATGCACGGTTTCCATTCTATGCCCCTGGTAGGGATTCAACAGGTGTCCGTGAAAGCCTGTAGGAGGTGGGATTCAACGTGTCATAGAATCATGACCATTGCTTGTATTGACAAACCGTCAGCTCCCTTGGATTCAAGACATCAGGATAGTGCTAGGGTGGCCCTCTAATCTAGGTCCACAAACAAGGGATCATTTTTTTCGGTCGATTTTGGAAACTAAGGTTTTGCTCAGTAAGTGAATGTCCAATTTCCACACATAGGGGTTGACTTTGCAAATTCCTTGATCGTGAACGTGTGGCTAGCATTCCCACATGGGAATTGCCTAAACACGCTTGCATGACCCACCGAAATCCCTTTCTGATGCATGGTTTCCACTCTATGCCCCGATTAGGGATTCAACGCGTGTCCCTAAAATCATGTAGGAGGTGGGATTCAACATTTCATAGATTGATGATCATTGCTCGGATTGATGAACCGTTGGCTCCATTGGATTTAGTACATCAGGATAGTGCTAGAGTGGCCCTCTACTCTGGGTCCATGGACAAGGGATCATTTTTTTGTCAATTTTGGAAACTAGGGTTTTGCTTAGTAAGTGAATGTGAAATTTTTGCACGTAAAGGTCAACTTGAAGGCGATTGTAGATCTTCCCCTCATCTAAGAGATGTCAGCATTTGTACGATGAAATGCAGGAGGAGT